>VWZU01001231.1:3535014-3598593 GCA_013397095.1 Sterrhoptilus dennistouni
TCGTTCCCGGGGCTCGGGTCCTGCCGGGGCCAGGCAGGGTTGTTGAGCAGCGCGGTTCGGTTTCGTTTCGTGCCCCGCAGGTACAGGGGACAGGGCGTCCTGCCCGCCAGCCCGCAGAAGGTCTGGGAGTGCATAAAGCCGGTGGCCGGCGGGCTCAGGACCAAGTGGGACCAAAACGTGAAGGACTTCGAGGTTATCGAAACCATCAGTGATGTAAGTTCCTTAAAAAACTGTTCCGGCGAGTTTTATGCAGCGTTGGGCCTTACGAGACAGCCGATGTTAAGTGCAGGGGGTAGCGAGTCTTAAAGTGTGCTGTGTTTCTGGCTGGATCAGCTGAACGATGCTGGGATAAGAAAGCTTTTTTGCTTTTATTTAGTTTTGTTTTTTCTTTATCCTTTTCCATAAATTTTATACATTTTTATTTAACCTATATATGTATATAGATAATAGCTTATCTTTCTGAAAGGAAAATTATTCTTGACTAAATACTGTGTACTTAAAACATGCAAATGTATAACATATTTATGCATATAACATATACATGTTATATATGTAGGTATATAAATATATAACATCTATATATGTATAGCATTAAAGATTCCTGCACAACAGTGTTGTTAATGCTCCAAATCAAGATAAGCACGATTGTTTTTAGCAAGCTCAGTGTGAGGGAAGAGGAGGTTTGGAGAGTACACAGACTTGGCTAAGCAGTGAAGCATTCACATCATCAGCCATAATTCAGTCCCCATCTTTCACCATGGCAGCAGTGACACTCTGCCCTGCACGTCACACCCTGCCTTTAGCTGGCCTCAGCACCCAGTGGTTTGCATCTGTCATTAAAATGGAAATCCTACACTTGGAGCAGACAGATGAGCAGGGCTGTGTGTGAGCAGCAGCTTCTACTGCCATGTTTGCACAGCCTAGTTCTTTTTTTTTTTAAAGCATGTCGGAAAACTAAGAGGGCATTGGATTTAGATCCCCAATCTGAAGTGATTGTATTGCTTGGAGGCAGCCAGGTGCAAACACAACCAGTCCCAGAAATGTTTGTGGAAGTTCCAGGAAGTTTATTTTTCTTGGGGGAATCCTTATAGGTGTTCAGTATTCATTATAGACAACTTCAGGAATGCTGCAGCCTGCCACTTGAAATTCACAGATGTGTCAGCACTGCCTGTGTGCTAGAAACTTCTGTTTTGTGAGCCAATCAGGGAAGCAGAGGGTAGCATTAATGTTTGTGCAGTGTAACAGACTGGGTTATCAAGTTGTATCCTGTGTATACTGCACAAAGAAATTATCTTTGCTAGTGTCCTGGGGAGGACAAGGGTTTTAACTGTCCTGGGAGCACAGGTGTGCCAGATTTGCATTTCAGCATCCCTTGTGGTATCTGTCCCTTCTGAACATGGAAGCAATGCCTTGTCACTCTGTTTGTTTTTTTTCCTGTCCTTGATTGATCATGGTAGTGCCTTTTAACTGTGCTGATTTACATTTTGTTCAGCAAAGAATGTAGAACAACTCCTCGATGGAGTTTAGAAAGTATAGAACTAAAAGAGTGCCAGAAAGTACAAGGATTTTTCTGCTGTACTTTTGAAAACATCAACTGACATTACTCTGTTCTGTGATTTCCAGACTGTCTCTGTATGCAGAACCACAACCCCTTCAGCTTGCATGAGGATTATTTCACCAAGGGAGTTTGTGGATGTGGTAGTAATGAAGCAATACGAAGATGGGACAATGCAGTCTGCTGGTAAGGCACTTGTGTTCTGAACAGGTTCATGTTTCATTTGGAGATAACCAACAGCTACTGGAAACAACTATAAAATAAAAGTTACCAGAAATAAACATAAAGTTAAAACTAAGTAACGAGCTGTTCAGAAGTTGTTGACCTGATCTTGATCAGAAGGCAAAATAGTAAACTCTACATTGTTGTTCCCAGAGTATATAAATCATCTTAACACAGAGATAATGGTAAGACTGGCCTATGGTTTGGTCCCTTGCTATCCTTTTGAGGTTAAATAAGTATTTAATTTACTCTTAAAGTCTAGAGTATTTTGAGTGTGTTTTTTTTTGTTGTTTTCAGAGTTTACAGAACTTTCTAAAAGGAGTCCCATTTAGGCTAAATCCTGTTTTAACAATTTCTGCACAGGTTTCAGTGAAGCCATTGAATAAATGTACCACTCCTATAAGTGAAAGTAATTGTTTTTATGAAAACAAATAGTGCTGATTTTTAAGGGGCTGCCACTGTATAGAAGGATGTTTATTTGTTTTTTCACCTTCATTCTGTTGTTTAACTCTTACAAGTCTGAGCTTTCATTGCCCCACAGTTCAGGTGTCCCATTTTCACATCCAGTTCAGAAAAGCCTTGTCAGGATTTCATATGCATGCTAGAGTGCAGCTTTTCAGCAGCAAAGTGGTGTATCTGTCTGATGTGGATTTGTTAGAAGTGACCCAAATGACCTCTCAAGAAAAGCAGTGCCCTCACATAACATGGGCTCGATGAAACTGTTGGAAGTGTCGATGCTTCCTCCTTCAGTGATAATTGCTTCTAAATTCAACACTTCTTTGATTTCCCCATTCTAAGGCCAGAGTGGTTCCTTTTAATGGTCTTTTCTGACCACTTGTCAGCCCCACACTGAAAAGGTTGTACTGCAGTTCTTTTTAAATACATTTTGAATAGTGAGTTTGCTTCCCATCTGGAGCTTTTCCATACCAAGGACTCTTCTGGAAGAATGACACTTTACTTCAATGCTTTTTCTTTCAGCCACCAATGTGGAACACCCACTGTGTCTTCCTCAGCCAAATTTTGTGAGAGGTTTTAATTATCCCTGTGGCTGTTTCTGCATACCTGTTCCAGGGTAAGAAACAATTTCTTGGAATGTTACAAATTCTAAAGTCCTCCTTATCCATTGTGTGGTCTGTTTACGTGTATGTGGCCGCATGTGACCTGTAACCTCTTGGCAATGGTATGTTTCTGCCTTCCCAGTAATCATTATGACTGAGTGTCTTTCTTGTTCCCATTTTTGTGCAATGAATTAGTTTATCTTCATTTCCTAGAGGGAAGTCTTCAATGTTATAGAAACTGTTATCATGGTGCAATTCTTCCTGACCTCTTGAAATTCAGAAATTCAGCAAAACATACAAGTATGGTGTTAATTTTTGGTAAATCTGGTTGGTTTGCCATAATTTATAGACAAACTCATGTAGCTAATTAGGGCCTAGATAAACTTTAATTTTGTAGCTACAGTGCCTGAAATTTGTCTGTTTGTTTAAAAAAAGAAAACCTTTTGGAAGTATCTATTCTAATACAAGTGAGAGTCACTGAAAAGTTCTTAATGCTCTTAAACCACAGGCAATAAGATCACTTTCATTGTCTTTGCAGGGAGCCAGACAGGACCGAGCTCCTCACTTTCTTTCAGACGGATCTTGGTGGCTATCTTCCCCAGACAGTGGTGGATTCCTTTTTTCCATCCAGCATATCTGGATTTTACAGCAACCTGACCAAAGCTGTTAAGGCATTAAAAGCATGACAAGATGAGTTGCTGACATGCTGAGGGTAGCAAACAACCTGTCAGCTTCTGGGTAAAAAAATACAAAGTTGGCCTCAGGACTTTTCTATCTGCTAAGATAGAAAAAAAGATGACATGAAACAATGAACTGAGTACAGTACATTTTTAAAACAGCATTTTCTACCTGACTCCATGCAGAACAATGCATTCTTATGTAATATGAAATTCTTCACTTTAATGATTAGAAAAATTCCACACCAGAGGCTGGAAGAATCCTGGAGGCAGCAGTGGTGACTGTCTGCAGGGAGAAGGACTGGATCTCTTCTTTCCCACTCTTAGTGAGGTAAAGCATTGCTAAAATCTACTGAGCACCACGGCCAGGTGCAGGTCAGCTCTGTTTGGTCTCTGAAGCTCCCTGTAGATTCCTGTGGAAAAATGTTTCTCCCCCAAAAGATGTGTCCCTCCTGCTGCCAGCACTCCTAGAGCTGCTAAAATGCCTCAGTGGGTCCAGCCAGCAAATTGTGAAAGCAGAACAAATGCGATTATGTAGAGGGTTTCACTTGCTTGTTGCAGCAGACATGAATTTTTATGGTAAATATGCCTTAAGTGCTTTTTTAAAGTCAAGGTCCAGCATTGCTGATCAATGCACAGGTGTGTGGGCTGGCAAATAGACACACTCCTTTTCCCCTCCCTGGTACCAAAACCCTTGGTTTCACAGTGTCCTGAAACAAACTGAACCGACAGAGGCAATAAATAAAGAGGATTAAGCACTTTACTTGCCAGTTTTTAAAAGGCACACGGAATGACCATTTTGAACTGTAATTGAATGTCTTTTGGTTTCCTGTGGTGAGAGGTTTTAACGGGTAAATAAATAATCTTTTCATTAGCTTTGCCTTGACAGGCCGTAAGGACATCACTTTTTTCTAAGACTGGTTTGCCTCCCAACACTACATTGGGAAATCAGCACCTGATCTTGTGTGCCAAGGTGTGTCCATTTTAAGAGATATCTATGGTGCTGGTTGCTGCAGGAATGTTTCCATTAATCCATTTCCAGTAATCCATTACTATGGATTATATATAATTACAAAAGTAAAAATAATTGCTGAGTGAGTAAGTTAAATGCAGGTTGTGATTTTACTGTGGTGACTCGCTTATTTAGCAAGGTTAATATGCTCTGCTTTCTGTCCTTGTATTTTTATCTTTGATATAGAGCATGGACTAGCACAATGAGTTTCCCACTGTAAACCTCACTCTATGGACTAGTTTTTCAAGGAAACAGTTTTTAGTCCAGTCTCCTTTGTATGCAAAGATGTAAAAACCTGTATGAGTGTGGTGAAATAAATATTTTTGTGCTACATCTTACTGTTTTTCCCGAATCATCCTTTGAAATGGTTCCTCATACACCTGTTTTACCATCAGGCAAGCTGAAAAGCTGCTTAGAGCTCCAGCATCTCTCTGAATTTTAGGCAAAGAGAGGGAAAAAGCCTTCCCTGATGATGTCCACTACCTAGAGAAGAGGTGTTTTGGTGAACACTCACCCTCAAGGTTTTTCGCTCTTGGTCTTTATTTCCAATTGCTGATTTCTATACTTAGGAGGAATAACAAGTTCACTGAGAAGAGATGTGGGCCTTGATACTACAGAAGCTTATACATATTTTTGTAAGTGTACTGAAGCTGTTAGGCATGAATTACAATATCTTGACAAATCTTGCCAGGATTATCATGAATTTAATTAGCATAAAGTTCAAGAAGCACAGCTGAGGTTGCCACTCTATTTCTGCAAGTAATGCAAATTAATTTTGCAGATAATGTGGCTTCTTATTAGCTACTTAAATGGTTTTTTTATTGCTTTGAGCAATAAAGATGGTGAGAGGCTTCACTGGAAGAACTTAAGGTCCCCTCTTCTGAGTGCTCAACACCTTCTATCCAGGAATTGAGCCCTTCACATTCAGCCTTCAGCCCTGCCAAACTGGAGTTGAAAATGTTTTGACAAAGGCTTTTACATAGGTACCAGTTCAAAAAAGTATAAGAAGATTTGCTCTCACATTTTTATCTTATTTTGGTTGCTACTCAACTAATAAAGTTTTTGTTTTGAGATAGAGGTTATTTTTTGGGAAAGAGAGCTCAGCTAACTAAGTGTTTGGAAGTGTGAGGACAGATGGCTTGTCAAGAATGCTCTTTCAAGGATTAAATTACAGTTGTCTTGTGAGAAAAGGCCACAGCAAGTTCAATGCCTGGATTTAATCCTTCTTCCCTTTCTCTCAATTGTTGTTTTTGGGGCATTGTGTTAAGTGTATGGAAAACAGCTCCTGAGCTCCTTAACTTCTTCCTGGTGAAATTAGGTAACTGAAGAAGGGTACAGAAAATTCCCCCTTCTGGGAAGGTGAACAGCCAAGGACAAGAACCAGGTCACCATCTGGCTCTCAGCTGGGGTGTCACACTTCCATCCTGCCCTTGCATTTCTCTCTCCCCTCAATGAAGCAGGTCAGAGAAGACCAAGTGGGTGCACGAGCCCATCTTGCCATAGGAACTTGTGCTGCTGGGCTGGCAAATAGACACACTCCCTTTTCCCTCTCTGGTACCAAAACCAGTGGTTTCACAGTGTCATGAAACAAACATGAATTTTTGGATTTCATACAGTGCATATAGGAAGTACTGAAGTATAGATTTGTCTCCAAATTATTTTACCTTTCCAGAATAAACATTTCAGTTCATAAGTACTTGGGTTCATAATTACTCCTGCTGGTACTTTCCCTTGCAGAATTAACAGAGACATTTAAAAGAAAAAAGTTGTTAGAAGGTAAGATTTTGTTCTGAACAGTCTTGTTATTGTCCTGCTGTCGTCCTCTTGAGACCTCTGGCCAGAGGAAGGTTAGGAAAACTTCCACTACATTACCCTCAGCTTCCTGCCTCCCCCATGAGAACTTTCCACCCTGTGTTTGCCTGCAATTGAGAGGGTTCTGTCAGCTGCTAGTAGAAAGTCACTTTTACACGTTTTGGCTATCCTGAATGTTCTGTGTTTTTAATAGGAAAGCTGGAATTTTCTAGGGAATATTGTTTTGACACACAAAACTGCCACCCCTTTCTCTGCCCTACCCATTCTCTAAGGCAGTGTTTAGTTGTAGGTGCATAGACACGTTTCTTGTTGCTAGGAAGGTAAGGTAGGGAACAGGACTTGGAGAGTAGCACTGAAAATTTCGCACAGGATCTGCTTCTGATACTCATTAATAGCTTAAAAGAGGAAAGTACTATAGCTGTCATGTATTTTATTACAACCAGTATATTATTAATAAAGTCATTATTTTATAATTATAGGCTTTGAATATCTGTTTCTGAAGGTTGAAATAAGAATCATTTTAGTTAATCCCAGGCAGCTTTCTCTGTAACTGGCAGTAAGATCCAGTGTACTCCTCACGGGTGCTTTCTGAGTATCTGCTGTGCCAGCCAAGTGCTTGGAAGTAATAAAATCCTTTGTTTGAATATTGGCAGTAGTCTAATCCCTCCTCTTACAAAGTTTTGGATGACTTGCTGGTATCAGAGCTGTTGTTCTTCTTCTTGATGATGGCTGTGATGGGCCCATCAGGTAATGCCTTGATGACATTCCACGCCTCAAAACGAGTGAGTCCCTGCATGGCAGTTGTGTGCACTTGTAAGAGCTCATCTCCAGGCTGAACAGGGCTGCTCTGTTCCAGTGCAGTCCCTGGGGAGAGAAAATGAATTTCCATTAATTCTTTCTGTGGAGGAAACTTTAATGGATCTTTCACTTACTAGTGAATAGATCACCAGCCTGTTTGCAATAAACCACCTGGTCCCAGCAGGCAACAAATCGCTGGCACCAAACAATATAATGCTGCATTTGAAAAATAATATTTCCATAGTTATAAATCAGCAGTCAGTTATGAACCCCAAAAGTCTGCCTGAGCTGGGAACATGTTAAGTGTGTTTACCTTTAAATATCCTGTTGATGATGATGGGTTTATCTCCCTGAATAGAGCCTTTCCCTCCTTCCAGACTGAATCCCAAACCAGCAGGTGTTTTTTGTAGAGTTACAGTGCAGATTGTATCTCCAGTGGCTGGAAACAAATGGAAAGTTACCACATGGACAGCACAGTCTAAAAAGCTCAAACATCTGTTAGAAAAAATTAACTTTTGGATTCTTTGCAAAGGTCCCCTAAACTGCCAAATAAAAGAGAAAACTAAAGCTTTTAATTTCTCATTTTGTCATTTTAAGGCCCTCTGGGAAGCTGGGGAAAGAAAGTTATGTTTGAATTAATGGGAGAACGGAAATGTAAGACATTTACTGGAATTATAAAAATCTGTTAAATGAAAAAATCTAAGGGAAATATTTGACTTCATATTAGTTATTCGTTATTGACTATAAGGCTCCCTAATTGGCAGCATGGAAATAAAACTACAGCTCTCCACGTCATGCTTTAGGAAAAAAACCAAAAACAAAACCAAACCAAAACACAAAAATATTCTAAAATGAAATATTCTGCAAAACTCTGACCTAGCTGTGTTTCAGATGTAGCCACCTGGTATATCGAACAATAGCACATTGTTTATTCAAACTGAAATTCTCTTTCATGGAAAACAAGTCTTGTAACAATATCAGAATAAAGAATCACTGTTCACTGAGTTGTCATTATACCTTCAATTAGATGTGTTGCTACAATAATCATCTTTGTACATCTACAGAAATTCACATAGAAAATCACATCTGCTTGGGTTTTTTAAGGAGGTCTTTTACTTAGAAATACATTAATTCTTTCCCTTTTCAATAAAGTTATTTCAAATATTTCAATGTGTATTTCAGGAATGTTTTATTAACTGTGCTCTCTTTAATCAGGGTTCACAGATTTATGCAGCCACTTGGTTTTATGAACACCTGGATTTCAGGTGATGAGTAAACTCTTATCAGGTGGGGGCTGCAAGATAATGCCACTAAACTTACCAGATTCTTGTGAGGCATCACTTGCTACTGATGATGTACTAGAGCTGACTAAAACATTGGGATTTTTTTCTCCATCTTTGGATTTTCTGGTGACAACAACGGCTTGTCTGGGTTGCCGTGCCTGTCGCATGATTGCTGAGGCATCACTGTGGGTCACACCTTTCAGAGACTTGCCATTAATGGAGAGTACCTCATCTCCTTTCTGAATAGTTCCTTCCTGACAGGCCAGTCCATTGGGAAATACTTTGTGAACCTGTTGAAGTGCCCAGTCACCACACACACACACACAAGAGGAAAAAAGGACAAGTCATTAAATCCCTTAGTTAACAATTTATGCCATGTGCATTTTTCATTCTTTGCCAGGAACAAGTTGCTACTATCACATTTCAGGATGGAGGAGTGAATGAATTTGCATGGAGAAGCTTTCCTGTGCACATCCCTCCTCAGGCAGCCAGGGGAGGGAGCAATTTGGCCCTGGTACCAACCAGAAGACTAAAGCCATGCTGCCTGCTATGTACTTGCGTATTCTACTTCCTGACCCTCTTGCTGCTCTGCTCATGAGAGAAAGGAGGTGTGAGACTTATCTCTAACTTCCAGACCCCTGTTGTGTTTTCACCCACCCCATTCCTCCAGACCATCCTGCATGGTCTTCTATAAGCACATGAATAAAATGTTAGTTATTTCCTGCTGAGGGCTGTGTGTTCTACATCAGCTTTCAGAGCTGTTGGGGAGGAAGGAAGCAGGACACTGCTGCCACACACCTGGAGAGGCAGCTCTGTGCAGAAGGAACCTGTTTTCACCTACTATGGTCCTTCCAACCCTATCAATACTGCTGCCTGCTTTGATTATCTAAAAGCCAAAAACTGTTGTAGAAAACCACTAAGGTATGTATTTTTTAGATAGAGCATTGATTTAGAAGTATTTTTTAAGATGCTACTTACTGTTACCACTTCGTTTTCTAGATCAATGCCCCCTGCCAGGCTGAATCCAAGCCCAGTATCTTCTTCTTTGTGCAAAACTATAACATGAATATCATCAAATTCCTAGGCAGAGAAAGGAAAAAAGTCAAGAACTTCCCAAAATATATGTGTCAATAGTTGGAAAGTCTGTTGTGTATTTTACAGTGAGACTTAGTGGCATAAATGTAATATTAAGTTGCAAAGAGTAACCAAATACATTCACTCTACAGCTTTCTGAAAATCATGCACAAAAAAAAAAAACCCCAAAAAAAGAGGCAGGTTTACCTTTAAAGTTTCTTCATCTAGGGCTTTGACTTCCTCTATAAGCTTTGCCAGCTCCTCAGGGGAAAGCAGAGAGATGACTGACTGCCCCAACACACCAGATGCTTGAGGTGAGCCCTGTTCCTCCTTGTCTTCCTCCTTCCCTTTGTCTGCCAGGCTCACCGTGTATTCTCTCAGCTCTGAGAGGCTGTCCCATTGTGACAAGAACAAAAAAGAAACATCGAGCTATGAGAGAACATACCCATTAAAGCAAAAAGCCATTTTTGGGCAGTCATCTTTTCATCTTATTAGCATGTAATTCATGTGGTAACTCCTACAACTATTATAAACACAGGCAAACGGAAATTAATTGTGTTAAGTGAAAGGAAGTAGAATCCGTTGCATAAAAGAATAAGAATAATCTCATGGCCTCAGGCAAAGACACTTAAATCTGCTTTATCATGGAGATACTAGAAATAATGCTCCTTACATCAGAGGATGTTTGAAATATGCATGTATGTATATAATACAAATTAAAAACAAAATTAACAATCATTAATCATTTAACCTTTGTGCTCTAAGAAGTTCTTAACTTAGTCTGTGCTTTACTTCTGTGTGCTGCTACCTTAGAACTTTAATCTGTCAGTGAATTGGTGCAGCTGCTCACCCATGCTGATCTATAAATCTGAGTTTTAAATATGGTATTTAAATTTAAATATAGTATCTTACTTTAGGGAAAACCCAGTGTCCGGGTGATGATTCTCACTTGCAGATGAGGTGGAAGCCCCATCCTCCTCCATGGAGGACTGAGAAACTGTGTCCAGAGTTTCCCATGCACTGTTTCCAGAAGAGGCTGGGGACTGAGGAAGGCAAAGCAATGATTTCATTAAAGCAGATGACACCTGGTTGCTGATGGAATAGATTTTGCTGCACTTCTCATCATATGGTTTCATTATCTCACAGGCCTGGGCAGCAGTAAGAGGGAAGCTCCGTGACCTTAGGCTGTGTGCCTTTGCTACTGACACAAGATGGGAGTTTGCAACGGCTCCTGGAGTTAAGAGACTCGATGAATTTTCAGTGCTGGCATTGCTGCTTTTCTCTGAGCTGGCTGCAGTGCCTTCCCTGCGAGAGGAAGATCTGTCCAGGCTCTTTGTGGCCATGGGCACAGGTGGCTCTTGGTGGCTGTTTTCACGGTGCTGGAGGAAGGGTTGTTTTGAACAGACTGGAGCTGCCTCTGCCCCTGCTGCAGCGAGAGAAGGTTCTTTCTGCACGGATGGTTTTAGGCTCAACCTTCGGGGGGTTTTTTCAGGTGACTGTGGAGCACTCAAGGATTCAAATGAGCTTATTCTTTGTTTTATCGATGATCCTCCAGAAGAAGCACGTGATAAGCTGGATTGCAGTTTTTTGCTGGAAGTACTGTCATGGTTGGGAGGACTTTGATCTGCCTCTGGTTTTAGTTCTGAATTTGCTTTCCTCAATCCTTTCAGACTCTGGCGGAACCAGGTGGGCTTAGGTGCAACAGGAGGACCCTTTTTCACACTGTCATTTTCATCTGATTTTAGCACTTTGGAACTGACTAATTCTGATTCTGATTTCTTCAGAACTGTCTCTGAGCTGCTTCGATTTTGATTCTCCTTCTTTTTGTCTATCCCAGGTTGCAAATCTAAGTGGACATTGTTTTCACTCATGGTAGGATTAAATAAGCTTTTTATGCAGTCAGAAATTTTAACCCAGGGGTCTTCTGTTGTATCAAGACTATAATCTACCCGTGCTTGTCTTTTAAGTACAGGCCTTTGTATTGATGCAAGTGGAGTCCCTGTAATAAAGAGACATCGATTATAAACAACCATCCATCTACTTCTCCTTCCCTTCTTGCTGAATCATTATTAATTCATTAAGCTTGAATTTCATTCAAGCCTCTGATAGATTTGTTTTGAAGTTTCTAAAATGTTTAAACTTTTTAAAAATTCATAATTCTTGATCTATAAGTTCTGAATCCAGACACTGAAATTGAATGAAAAACAAGGCTCTTGTGCACTTAAATATGAGATTGCTTTTTTCAAGGGTTTACAAATACTGAAATTCCAAGCTGCTGAAGTCTTGATACAGGCTATAAGAGCTAAACTGCAATGTTGTTTGCAGCCTAGAGAAAAAGCTGGTATTACAGTAAATTATTTTCAAAAACATTTTTTATTTTCTATATTTATAAGTATATCCTACTCTAAAATGACAGTCAGAGGAAGATCTTCAATATTTATGTTTCCTCAAATTTCCTCAGCATTTCCAGTTGATTTTTTTCTGATAAGTAAAACCTTGATTCTAATATAGGAATATTTTTTTACTTCACAGAATAATTATGCATTTTAATATTGGCCATGGTGGAGCTGAATGGCAGCAAACTTCCGTTTGGGCAGCTGCACAGGCACTGTTTTCTGCTTCACTGTGAACTTTTTTTTTTTAAGGCAAGATTTTTACTTTTTAAATGATCTGAGCCATAACTTACAGAATTACATAAACTTTTATGTTGTAAGAGATCTCTTGAGATTGTCTTGTTCCCTTAACACTAAGTTTCCGTCATTCTAACTAGCACAGCAGAAAAGTAACTTATCAGTGGTTTGTACCATTGCAACACTAGAGCTTTGAAATTGTGCATAAAAATATCCTTTAGAAATACTAAAACTAAGCTTTAATAGTAAATATTCAGTATAACTAAGCAGCTTCATCTGAAGCAATGCAGCATTATTGTACCTGTCCACTAACAATTTTTTTCAATAAATCACGTCTTATGCTGCTTTTTATCTAGTGTCTCTTTTTTATAAAGATTAATCAATAATTTAAAAAAAAATACAAGAAATCATTTCTTATGCTGATTTTGATCTACTTTCCCTTTCTTTACAGAGATTAATCAATAATTTGACATTTCATCCGTTCACCCAACACTTACAGATATGGTTTGAAGACTACATTTAAAAAGAAAATGAAGTCAGCTCAATATCCATTTTGGAATCCAAACTAAATACTATACATTTAGCTGGGGAAAAAAAGAGTTCATGGAATCAAACCTACCAAATTTTTCTTTTCTCTCTTGATCTCTGCTCTCTGGAGCAGCAGTCGTGTGTTCCTTATCATATGCTGCAGGAGAAGTGGTGAAGACACTGTGGGTTGCATCAGTTTGATGTCCCTCTAGCACTGGTCCTCCAACTTCCGGCTGAGCAAACAGGAAAGGGAAGTCAGAATGCAATTATGAAACGACACTATATATGAATCTGAAGAAAAGTCTGAAAAGATACATAAATCTGGAAGAAAACAGAAACCCCATATAAAATTGTGGTATGCAGGCCTCAGACTGACTAAGGCAAAATTTGTGGGGAATAAAGGTTAAAAAAAAATTAGAAGTATTAATAAACCCTTAATAAACTCTTAATTATCTGAAATATATTCTGACAAGAAATTTTTCTCTTGGGTATATGCAGATATACAGACTGTCTTAATGGAGGAAGTTGTCTTCCTGAACAGACCTTGATTTTTCATGGATTTTATTGATTTTAAGATTTAGTTTTTTCTCACTGTCATTTAGAATGACTACGTAGGAAGAATAAGAAGTTGCAGGGAGTGAAAAGTTCAACAAGTACTTATTTCCCCTAATTTTACTTCTGAAAGTTGATTTTCTAACAGTGGTTTCTATTTAGGGGATGGTAAAAGATGCCTAACTGAAATTTTCTTGGATATTAACATTATATGTGGGCTTCAGTTTGCTCTATATAATTTTGTATTGATCTTTGCAGCTTGGGAACTGTTTGGGAGGTTTTGTGGGTTTGGGTTTTGTTTTTTTTTCTTTGCATTTTATTGAGAACAGTTCATTTCTATTGGCGTATTACTAAACCTGGGGAAAAGAGGTTTCAGTTTCAAACAAACCACAATTTTTGCTTCAACACGCAGATCTCACAATCCTTCATGCTCATGCAAAAGTGAAACACTCTCTGTTGTCTTAGATAAGAGAGGGAACTGAAATTTAGTACTGCACAAATGTGCACTGTTTTCAAATACTGTAGTTCATCAACAAACATGTATGTGCACCGTAATTTAAATGGGTTTATTTAATAACTCCTGGTCTCAAGAAATGTATCTGAGCCCAAGATTCCCTGCTGTACATAATGTTAGTGCTTTCTTCCATTAAAAATCCACTAATGAAACAAGAAATTATTGTTTCTTTACTACTTCATAAATGATATGACTCTTTGGCACAGGTAGTTGGGGTCAGCCACATCAAGCTGGCATCAGAGGCTGTATAAGCCTCTCCAATCCCAGCCTGGGGCATGACCCTGGAATCAGAGTATGCTTGATACCAACAGTGGCACATGTTTGTGAGGAGGGGCAGGGATTCAGATTCATTCTTGCAGCTGTTCTCACTGGGATTTTAACTCAGACACCTTAGTGTGGAAGATTTTCTTCAGACAATTCTTTGCCTTCTGACCTTACTTTGAACATCACATTTTGTACTAAACTGGCTTCACTAAGATAGACACGTTATTTTCAAAACAGAAGAGCCTCATCTTCTGCTCCCAATTCTCACATGTATATACATTTTCTCTTTCTTTTCCTACTCTTCCTCCCGCTGCCGTGCAAAACCACCTTGCCTTCCTCTTTGCCCTGCCTCACAAATATGCAGACACAAGAAAAATGCTGTAAATGTTGCTTTACCTGAACACTTGCAGAAGCTGATGGAGCCACTTCTGATACAACCTTTTCTTTTCTGTCTGTATTACCTTGGTCATCACACGTGCAGTCCTGCTTGAAGTATTTCCTTGGTGGAGGTTTGGGCTTTGATGATTTAGGTTTTCTAATGAGGATCTCTGATGACTTCTTAGTGTTTTGCAAGGCTTGACCACCTTCGCAACAGGTCGGAGGGGAATTTCTCTCTGAATTACTGGCAGAGAATGAGTAGAGCAGCCCAGGCTGTCGAGTGATTGGTACATCCACACTGTGTACTCTTGCCTTCAGGTCCGTGAGCTGGTGCACAGCAGCAGGGGCACAGGAGGCCCGGGGGTTGTAGCTGCTGTCGCTGCTGGAGCGGGTCATGAGGCGCTGTGCCCTGCGGCTGCAGTACCCCACACTCCTGTCCATGTGCCTCTCACAGGGGTGCCTCCCGTGCCAGCTCACCTCCAGCCTCCTAACACCTGTGTCAGGAACATGGTCAAAATGTCTGCTCAGTACATGCAAAGTGCTGGCTTCTGAGAGTCAGCTGAAATCTGCTGACCCTCAACCCTAAATATCATCCTTGATGGATGCAAAGGTATGATTTATGCATTGAAGGCTTGTGGGGTCAAGAGTCAACAGCAAGGTCCTGAACACTCAAATAACATTTTCCCTATATGTAAGTATGTCAACACTAAAGTTTTACTGATGATGGCTGTTACCTATTGGTCCTTTAGGAGACACTCAAAGGAGTATCATTCAATACATTACTGGGAGAGGATGTCATACTTGAGCTGGGCAAATAGCTACAGCCATGACTGCATATCCTTTCCTCACAAATAAGGGATTAACAAGGTTTACCCCTAGGACATCATTTTCATTGTGCAGTTCCCTGTGGTCATGGTCCTGTCACCTACAAACAGTTGTTTGAAAAGCTCTGAGAAGAGCTTGTGAATCAGAGAGGATGAGCAAGTGTGAGAGGAAGTTTGCCCAAAATCTTTGGTTACTAATCAGACAAACTTGGTCTGTTCTCATCACTCTGGTAACATACAATGGAGACATGTTAGGAGGGTTTTCCTGTGAGGTTTCCTCCTATTTCTTTCCTTCTGCTCTGGGTTACTTGACTGTTTTCAAGGATTCTAATACAGCATGTACTCATCCTTGACATCTTTTAAGTCAAAAATTACCATGTCTCAGTGAATGCATTATTCCCTTACCTTCAGTACTCCATTGGTGTCTCTCCTTTCCAAATCTGTTGCTTTCCACAGCTTGTGCAACAGCTTCTTTTAGCTGTTGCTCAGACACCTAGGAAATATTATGCCATTTTACTCTCATTAGGTGAGTTAATTGCACACCATTATATTTGTACATATCCCAGTGTATAAAAAGTATATCTATGGATGTGCTGTTTTTAGTGGCTGTTTAGGTGAATGGGACCTTTCAAAGATAAACATTTTTTGCAGATTTTACTAGAAGTGGAGTCCTTACCAGTATAAGGTAAATCAACACAGCATAGTTTATGTAACAATTTAAACTTGATAATAATTTATACAGTATTTGCTGTTAGGAAGCATTTTATAAAAAAACCTTGGAAGAATAAAACATTGTACTTCAATATTATTTTAATTATAAATATTGTCAAAACAAGACCTAAATTTTAACTACTGAAAGACAAGTGTATAAATATTTATTTCTTTTTGGGGAGTTGTGTTCCCTCTTTCAAATTACTTACTTATTATTGTCAATTCTTTCTTACATAAGAACTATGTTTTGGGTTGTTCCTTAAATGCTATTTCTGTAGTTTCCTTATTCACTGTGTAGAACCTCATGCAAGACTGTCACCAGTGAATCTTAAATGATTCTACTTAAGAGAGTGCATATCTCAGATATTTTCGTGTGCGGTGATGATCATAAAGCGATCAGCATCTTTGTAGTCAACATTTTTCCACCTGTGTTAGATCAGCACTTGCTCCCCCTTAGTTCTCAATATGTGCTATATTGAAAGTCAGAAAGAACATGGACTGTGGTACCTGTGGTTCAGGGTGTCTGCTGATAATGATTTGTACTGCACCAGGATCACAATGGCTTAGCACAGCATAAACTTCATTAAGGGTTGTGTTTTGTACTGAAGTTTCGTTAATTTCAAGAATCTCATCTCCACACCTAGACAGATATTAAAAAAAGATGGAGGATGTAAACAAAAGAGATTTTCTCCTGATCTTTTCTCACCCATGTGAAAACATACAAAAAGCAAATTCATAAGGTTGACCTTCAATTTGCTTACAGATTAAATCTGTCCTTCTGTCCTGTTAGAGAAAATGGAATGGGAATGAGCTGGATGTCAAGGGGTTTTGATGTGCCATGTTTTTTGTGTAACAAAACATGTGTTTTTTTACATGCAAACTCAGCTTTCTGCATGTTCAGCTGTACACATTTGGTGCTCTTTCTGCTGTCTGCAGCTCAGCTGCTGCTTCCACCTACACCTTCCTTCCTTCCTTTTCAGTTAACCCTTCACTTTTCATGTCTTTACATGATGTTAGTGCTATTTACGGTCAGAAAGGATGTTTTGTTTCTACTACAATATGTGAATGACTCATTAAAAGAAAGATTCTAATAACAAACTATCAAAATCTGCTAAACTGGATCTTTCCAGATGAAATCCAAATCTGGCTCACATGGAAACTGAGAGTGCCTTGCTCTGCTCTAGTTCTCACACACATTAAGAGTCTGACTGAAGGCACTGATTTGTATCATGCAAATATTCAAGTAATTTCAGACTACAGTTTTTTCAGCGGAAGTATTAGAGAGGAGGATTACAGAACACCAGAATTTAAGTCAAAAAGACTCCACTGAAACTGCTGTGCTCTGTTCAATTCTCAATATGTTCAAAACTACTAGTTGGTCAAAAATCTCTTAAAGTAAATTTCTACACTCTCACTAAAGCCCATTTCAACAAATCTGTTTTTTTATTGGGCAAGAAGCGATGGAATTTGAGGAGCTTGTAGGAGAAAAGAATGTAGTGCTCAAACAAGCCAAGTTATACCATATGTCTAGGTTTTTTCAAATACTTTCTCATTTAGAAATCTCCTCTGGTAGCAATGCTACAAGCTTGTAGCTTGTCTAAGACCTTTAAAGTTAGCCCAGCTTGGGCAGTGATTTCACTGGGTTGCTGTATTTCTGGAAATCCCACATATCCTGAAGACACATGCTCCAACCTCGAGAACAGCATATGTGCTTTAAACCCCAAATTCCCATAAATCAATATTTCTTCCTACAGGTCAAAATATGTCAAAAATAAACCCATAAAAAAGATCAGTGAGTAACTTGTGGCATAAGACAGCCAGCCTTTCTCATCCTACCTGAGTCTCCCATCCATATGTGCCACTGAGCCTGGCGAGAGGGTGTGAATAAAGATCCCTGAAATACACTGGAAGTAAGGGATGCTACATAACCCAATTCCAAGGCCAACACCTGGCTCTGAAAGAATCAGTAATAATTAAAAAAAGACACAAGAAACAGTCAAAACAAGCCATTGAATAACTTTTTTAAAAAATTAATTAAATTTAATTCTTTTTTCTGCACAAACCAGAACCAAACTCTCATGTTCATGAATGTTAAACATTTAGTATTTGTTGCTGCTTCCACTGCGTTTTTCTATCCCTTTCTATTCTTTTATTGTGGAGTTGTTATGGGGGCTTTTGTCTCCCTCATGATTAAAGTGTAAGAGACACAACGGAATGCAGGTTTATTTTGAAAAATATCTCTCGTTACAGAAGGGTTCAAATGACTTTACAAGGAGACAGAATAGAAAAAAAAATCAAGGAGCTGAAATTAAGAGGAAAACCAAGCTAAAATTAAGGATATTTGGCTATTATTAGCTATATAATTTCAGTCTTCCCTCTGTTTTATATAATACAGCTTAAGACTTCTGTGAGTTTACCCTCTTTGCTCTGGACAGTCACTGATTCAGATCCCATATTGTCTGTTTGGTAAGTCACTGGTACCTCACAGAGCCTTTGCTTTGTTTGTTGTGCTGATGGTCCCATATTTTAAAGATTATTTCATTGTGCCAGTGGTTGTTTATAAGTAGAAGGAGATGACAGTTGGAGAGGAGGTGAAAGAACTACAATAAGATCTAGATACTTACTTTATTTGGTTTTAAGCCTTTTCAAGAGTGAAATTAACTGCTTGCATAATTACGGGTAAGAGCAGCACAGTCTGCTTAATAAGAGGCATTTGTTGACAAGAGCTTTACTTTTTTCATGTGAAGGATATGAATGTGACTCTATGCTTGAGAGAAAAAAAACTCAATGATTGGCTCTTGAGGACAGATGGTGTTCAAAACCCTGCTGCTGATAGATACTTGTTAGCACTAACAGGCACCAACATCTAATTTAGTGCATTAAAAAAACTTAGTTCAGGAAAAGAATCAGGTTAGTGAGGAAAGACATTCAGAGAGCAAAAGAACAGTGGTTTGTAGTCAGTGCTTTGTTGGCAATGCTCAGTTAATGTCAACACTCACCTTTGTTTAGAGTAACTTCCATTATGATCCTGTCATTGGGCTTTGTAGAGTTTAATGGGAATGCTGCATTTTCTGAACTGAAAGAGCTGTTTTCCTTGGTTATGCATGTACTGGAGCTCAGGGACTGACACAAGAGCGGGGACTGACAGCTGGAAGCAGAATGAGGTGTGCTGAAGCTTGTCCTGACTGTAAGTGTCAGAAGACCCTTTTTGGCCTGCTAGGAAGAACAGACAATGAGTGAATGGGTTGAGCTCACATGCACATTGTGTCTAAAAACAGAGGTTCTGGAAGGAGAGTAAATAACCTTGAATTTCTGTAAAGCATCATAATGTGTTAATCCATGCATGGATTCTCCATTCAGTTCCAGGATTTCATCACCTGTTTTGAAAGAGAAAAAATTATATTGGTATTACTGTATTGTGCAATAAGTTACGTGATAACATACATGCACTCAAAAGGACTCCTGCAAATGCAAAAATGGATGCAGGAGTAAAAGATGCTTATGGCTCATTTCAGCTTCAATCCGTCATTTTTTGGGAAGTGGGAAAAGGGAGAGAAGAGCTATTTCCCACCTTCTTGTAGCCTTCCATCAGCAGCAGCAGCTCCACCAGGAAAGATGGTTTTGACATAGATGCCTATTGGTCCATAAATGCTGTCTTTACCACCAACGATACTGAAGCCCAAACCCTGATTTATGGAAGAAAAAGTGTGTGAGGATCCATGTTCAATTCTCATAATAGTTCATTTGTAGTTTCTTCTGCATTCCCTACACGGGCAGTATTGTCAGTGGAGTAACATAATACATTGCATACATATAGTACAATACATATATAATATAATTTTTGCTTGGATATGAATTGGCAGCCCAAAAGTAGCAATGTTTATACCTGCAGTCACTTCTCTGTACTGTGCACATCACATTTGTGAGATGAAGTAAAACTCATAGTAAATCAAGAGAGCCAGTCTTACCTTCCCTTGTCCTTTCATCAATACAATGTTTGAAATTACTGAAGCCTGTGAGCCACAGGATGTGTGCACTAGCTGTGCTGTACTTAGGGATCTAGATGGCCTTGAAATTGCCTGTGAACATTAAAAAAACCAACAAAACCTGTTTTCTTTTGTGCATAAGCAGAAATTCTTCAATATACATTACAGCAATTTGCTTATTTGAAATTTTCTTCCTTATAACTGATGGTATTAAAAATTCTTTTTTTAAAAAAAAATCTTCCTAATTTTCATAAGCCGTTTGTTATTCAGAATTCGCTACTCATGAATTTGTCCTCTGGGACTAAATTGGAGAAAAATTATAATGTTGGTCCTTGAAGTGGTGCAATGATGTAGAAAGATATATTTGTGCTCTGGCTTGAGTCCTCATGCCAAAACCCCATATGTGGTCATTAGGGAACATAAACAAGTATTATCATTTTTGCCTTCAAAAACTGAACTAGAATCAAGACATTCAAAATCTTTCCATCATCTTGTGACTAAAAACTTTATCCTGGCACATACCAAACCTGTTTTTAGCATTTCCCTCAAAATATGAATTTGTGCTGGATTTCCTAAATTCAGCCTCTGAGATTTGCCCCATTTTAATGAACTTTTAATGAAATATTTAGTGAAATGTTTAATGAAAACCTCCTATTTCAACATGGAATTGGGTATTACAAGATAATTTAAGCACTGACAGAAGTCATTTCCCAAAGCTAACTATGCATGAAGTTCAGTAGGGTCAGATGTGTAATTGCACTCATTACACATCTGACAGAGTTCAACATTTTTTTTTTCTTTTGTTTTAATGCAGCAATGTGAAACTAACAGGTGTTGAAGAGTGGAAAATCAGCCAAAATTTTGGCTTCTGCATATGCAAGAGTCTCAATTTTGACATGAAAACAAGATTAGCTATTGGGAACGGGATTGAGGTAAATGGGTGTGCAACACCAAAAACACACTCTCCAAAATGCATTCCTCTGCCAGACCAGGGTGACTGTTTATTCTGGTATGGGTCTTCTGAATCTGAAATGGGAAAGTTTCAAATTTCTTTTGCTTCTGTGTGAGGAGGTGTATTTTTTATTTCTGTTTGTGGTGGGTAGCAATACGCAAAGCCAGGCTGCTGCCCAGGAGCCTCTTCAAACAGCAACAAGTGCCACGCAGGAGCTTTGATGAGAAGGAAACCCAGTGAACCCCAGAGGATCTGTTTGCTTGGGTGTGGTTTGGTTGGGGTTTGTGGTGTGGTTCGGTTGGGGTTTGTGCTCTGGTTTGCAGCCTCCTTTCCTGTTAAAGCCCTGGGTCCCTCAGGGTGAGTGATGGGCCGGAAAAGGCAGGGAGGAGCAGGGAGGGAGGTGGGAGCTGAGCGTGAGGAGCTTTGCCTCCATCTCCTCCTCCAGGTCTGAGCCTGGGGACCTTTGGCCATAAATACCCCAAACTTCTCCCAGCCTCTTTAGAAACCTCTTTCAGAGAAAATATATGGCAAGCAAATGTACACACATATGTCATGCACACCTGCTGCCAACAGCCTTAAACAAATGATAGTAAGCTTCAAAATAAACAGGGTAGTTTAGATAGATATTAGGAAACATTTCTTTATTCAGAGGATGAGGAGGCCCTGCACAGGGTGCCCAGAGAAGCTGTGGCTGCCCCTGGATCCCTGGCAGTGTCCAAGGCCAGGCTGGACACTGGGGCTTGGAGCATCCTGGGACAGTGGGAGGTGTCCCTGCCCATGGCAGGGGTGGCATTGATGAGATTTAAAGTCTTTTCCAACACAATTCTGTGATCATAGTTCTAGGATTCTACAATTATTAAAGCTGGTGCTAAGTATACAAAAGAAGTAAATAACAGGCGTTTTTTTAAAAACTACTCACAGAGATTAAAAGGATAAAAGTTACTGATGTTTTGTGCTTTAAATCCTAAAGGGCATGGAGGTGCTATGTTCGTGATTCCCCTTTTGTGCACTGAGGACTGAATGAACAGATGTATCAGGCCAAATCAAAGACCAATCTACTGCAGCATCAATATCCTGCTTCCTCTCATGTTCTCTGGCATCCATCTGGAGAGCACAGGAGGCAGTCTCCAGTCTCCTTTCACAGGGTGTTTATATCTGTCTCGTTCAGCGGGGGCCGCGGTGAGCCCATTCCCTCTTGTGGCCACGGCTGGGCCAGGCAGGTGCCTGGGGAGACTGGTGGCCCTGGGGCCCAGAGTGCGAGCGTGTAAACCACCCTGGGGAATTCAGACACACCATAGAACCTGCTGGGCAATGGGAGGGGGAGCCTGGAGAAACGGGGCTTTGCTGGCACGGAGTCTGCTACCCCTCACATGTTGGGACATGTTGGGGGCAGAACGCAGAGCAGGCAGATCGACCGTGGCCCCTGGCAGGACCTGCAGGGCAGACGGGTCCTGGCAGGAGAGCGGCTGTCCCAGCCATGCAGAGAGCCCTGCTGGGGACAGCGCTGTGTGCTCGTGTCAGTGACCGCAGCAGCACTCACCGGGGCTCTCCCTGCAGGGCAGTCCAGCTGCTGCGAGAGCGATTTTCGGCTGGGCTGGAGGGCGGGCGGCTGGCGGTCCCTGAGGGGCGCTGGGCCCTCCCCGGCCCCGGCCCAGGGCGGGCTCGCACCTGAGGGGCGGGAGAGAAATGTGTTACCTCACAAGGGTTGGACACCTCTGTGCAGGTGTTTGAGGTAAAGGTTACTGAGAAATGTTTTTACATTAGTAAATTTCTCTGTGAAGGGACTGATGTTTTCAGGTGTCACTTTGGGGATAGCCGTTAATGTTAAATGTAGTAAAAAGCAAGCGTTCCCTACCAAAAGTGTGTTGGCCTATTTATGATACACTATTAAAAAAGCGCCAAAAAACAAACCAAAACAAAACCAAAACAAAAAACCCCAAACACACACAACAACACAAACCCAAAACAAACAAACAAAACAACAACAACAAAAAACCAACCAAACAAAAACACAACAAAAAAACGCCCCCACCCAAACCATAAAATGCAAACCTTATGCACCAAACCTGACTGCAGGATGTTGTGAATACAGAAGCTGATGATTTTATGCATCAGCAATTCTTAGCTAAGGACACCAAAATAAATTTGGACAATATTTCTTTTAGCACCATAGTACCATCACACAGTGGGGGCCTGTGATCTGCAGTGCCTGAGTATTACAAAAAACCAGATTATTGCTCTTCAACTTACTGGTGGAGTTACTGCGAGTCCTCTGACATGCAGCCTTACCATGCAGAAAACCATTCTGTATTTCCAAAGGCCTGTCCTTACGTGTTGGTGTTTCCTAAAACAAAGCAAAACAAACAAAAACCCAACAAACAAAACCTATTGCTATGCGCTGTTGGAAAATAAATACACGCTCACATCTGAATAACAGTTGATGTTAGGAATAATTTCTGGATGGTTCCTGCAAGTCCTGATTCTGATCCTGTTTCTGTGACACAATTATTTTGATCCAGAGGGAATCCCAGTTAAAGGAAGAACATTACTTAATACAGACACCATATGGAAACTGATATAAATAAAACAAAATGCCATTTTTTTTGCTCAGTGATATTCTGCAGGAGCTGGGACAGCCACAAGAGCAGAGTCAGAGCATGAGCTGTATGTTCTATTCTGACTGGAGCCAACCAAGAAAAACACTTTGTTTCAGAATCCTGATTTCAGGAGTTCTGTTTGGAGATACAAAACTTAAGGAATGCTGATTTTCCTCTTGGACAGCAGGTGGGGGTATTGCCAAGTAGCAAAATCCTGCTAGGGCTTTCCAGTCCCATTCCCTCAGGAAACTCTTCAGAATAAGAAATACAGAGAAGATACTTAAAGATGAATTTCGATAATTATTTTGCAGTGTTTCTCTTACCAAGCTAGCTAGCTTGAAAAGCCTTTGCTATTAACCACAGATCCTAGATCCACAGAACTACTTTGTTACAGGGCCTGCTCTCCAGCTTCTCTGGGATTCATGGGTCTTCCCTTAAATCCATTTCTGCCTTTCTTCAACTTCTAAATGGAAAATTAACATTGGCAATCTGTGTGTTTCTAAAAGAAGGGTTTGAACAGCCCTTGCTAGAGTTTCCCAGGGTCTTGGCCTCCCCATAGCCTCTGTTTATCTGGGAAAAAGCTGTGCTGAAAGTTACCAGAGTCTGACCACAAGAGGTTTTGGGTTTTGTCAGGAAAGGCAGAACCATGTTCTTCAAACGTCTGATGAACAAATTCCCCTCCTCTCTAAAGTCAGTGTCCAATCACCCCACAGTTGTTCATGCTTACTTTGTGAGCCATCATGATGTTCACCAGCTGTGTCGTTGGGGGAATGAGAGACTCAGCCTCCTTTCCAGACAGGTCTTTCAGTGATTGCACATTTAGTGTTAACAGTTCATCTCTTGAGCTCGGGCAGCTATCCCTTCAAGGAAAAAAGGAGAAACATTTGTATATTATTTCGCACAGGATAATATGGCCCTGTCCCATGTGCTACCTGTCTCCCTATTTGAGGAGTTAGCTGCAATTCTCCCTTTGCCTTGACCTGGGCTGCCATGAGGTGCCCAGATGTGTGATACACCCCATCCCCTGCTAGGATTTTTTCCCATTGCTGCTCTCTTCTGCTTAGTCCTGGTGATCACTGGCTGCCTGGTGATCACAGAGCTATCATTCCTCCCTTCTCACTGTCTTGCACTCAAAAACTGATCAAAGACTACATTTACTCCCTGCCAGGAACCTTGGCTCACACTGCTCTCCAGTAGCCTTGAGGGACTGATGCCACTCTACACTTCCCCTTAACAAGGTGTCACCACTAGAAAACTTGGTGGTACATACACTCTCTCATTTTTCCAGGCTTTGTTTCTTGGTGTAAATGAGCAGCATTAGATCCCTGAGTGGTTGCACTTTTATTTTTCTAGAATCTTGACCTGTGTCTCTGACTGGAAGCAAGGCAAGGAATGATTCCCAGACATCACTTATTTTCTCTGGAACTGAGCTTTGAGGCATGGCTTGTCACAAAAAGCTGGTTGTGCAAAATCCATGCAAACAAATGTCTTTGTAGTAACTTGCTGACTCCACATGTACTGTACCTGTTTGCTGGGCCTTCAGCAGGAACGTGGCTGCCTGTTAACCCTTTCCAGAAAGATGCACACCTCGGACTCCTAGAGAGTTTCATTCCTGAGCTGCTGTTCCCTGATTTTGAGCACAGCCTGCAGATGCAGCTGTCCTAATCCAGGAGATGAAAGGTTGCATGAGCAAAAATGTACTAAAAGCTGTTAAAAGTTACTTACACTTATTCTGAGCCTTTTTAAGAAAGGCTTAGAACCAGGTTTCCACCTAGGAGAACAGGAGCCTTTAACACTGTCCATTTGAGAAAAAACAATGGTATTATAGAGTCAGTGTTTTACAAAAGTTATTTCCCTTGGGACTTCAGTGGCTTCTGCCTACAAGAGGGAAGAATTACAGTATAGTGTCCCTTTGCCTAAGGGGAAGAGAATAGATAACAGACTTTTCACAGTAACAAAGTAAACTTTGCCTATGCTAACTATTGTAAGAAAAGAAGGGAGGAAAATAAACACATGCCAGAAAATTAAGTGCTCTGGAAAACAGGAGAGGTCTGTGTGGAAAATAAGTAAAATAACTGTATACAAAACACTAGGATCTCCACCCCTGGTGCTGACTTGTTAAGTGGGGGCAGGGGACCAGAGAGGTCTGCAGCAGTGGAAAATTCTTTGTCCGCTCCAGACTGGTTGAAGTTGCTGAAGTCTGCATTGCATCTGGAGGACTAATTGTAAGCACATCTTTAATGCAGTTATGAATCATTAACACAGGGCCATTCAGAAGGAGAAGTAGTGCCTTGAGACATATATGGAAAGCAAAGAATGGAGCTACCAAGCACATGAAGCACAACACATTTGACTAGGAAATACACTCCTGTGGCACAAATGTGAACACCTAAAAATTCTAAAGAGACAAGGAAAGCTGGAAAGTTAGCACGCAACTTCTTTTCCATTTGCTTAGTATTTGTCCTGATTCAAGTATTCACTCACTCTGCCCCCAACTGAACCCACCTCCTCTGCCCTCGCCAGCCTCTCCATACTCCACAAAGTGAAGAGGGCTCTCAGTGTATCCTGGATCCAGGCTTGTTCCCAAGAGATTTGTATGACTGAGGTATAGATTTCTGAAGGGGAGGCAAATTTCATATGTTAGGACAGGCCACAAAACATAACAGTGGTCAACTGTCTGTGTTGCTCCCAGGGCCCCTGGTCAAAGTGGCATAAACTATTTCCAGTAATCTGTAGTCCTCTGAGAGCACAAGGAAAGCTCTGTAGCCACTTTCACCATCAGTAGGGCTTCATTTCTGCCCTAGGAAATGTTCATCCAGCCCTGAGGATGAGAATCATTATGCTCCTTCACCACAAATCAATAGGGATCACATCATACCTGACTGACAGCAAACACAAAATGCAAATTTACAGCAATGTCAATAAAGGTCATTATCTTCCAGGCTGACTGCCGAAGCCTGGCTCCCATTCTGAAACCTGCCAGAGTAAATCTAAGGCTGTGAATGAATGAAATATTTAACTTGGGGCCCTGGGTTCACTGCAGGCTGAATTCAGTAGGTAATGGATAAGGGCTATACTTGTATTGACTGACTCGTTAACTCTGTGGGTTTGCTTACATTCCAGATTGTCTGCTTTTAATGAGGAGTGTCTGAATTTTATGGAGCCTTTTTTGTTCATGAAGAATTCTTCTAGTGAGTAATATGTTGGTAAGGATATAAGCATGGACAGAATTGTATCTTAAACCAGTTGGCCTTGAACTCTAATATTAGTTTTGGAGCTTTTATATTTACTGTTCACCCAAGATAAATATCTTGAGAAATACTTACTTGAAATCAGGATTACATTATGTCCTTTTTTTTTTTTTTTTTAATCTTATGGCAGCTCTTTGAAAACTTCGGCATGGTAACAAAATAAAGATTAACATTCTGATGCCTTAAACTTTGAGATCTTGAGTAGCAAAAAATGTGAGTTCCCTTTTCTGTTTGTTTGCACTGTCATTTATTTCAGGTATGACTATGACATTTCAGGTCAGATTCTGCATACATGGAGCTTCCATTAAAACTCACAGGGTTTTCAATAAGGTGGTGTGCTTGTTGTAAAACACAAAATAAATATAGATATTAAAGATAGGAAATGATTCTGCCATTTGGCTGAGTATTTCTGAGATGTCAGCTGCTTGTGGATTGGGGCTGCTGTGAAAGAATAATGGTATTAAAAACTCAGTGTTTAAAAAATTCATTTCCTTTCTTTTTCCTGACGTCAGAATTCAAGTTTGGACTTGCCAACTTCTCTTCTTAGGAGTCCCTACTCTTGTGAAATGCTCCCTTGGAAGGTTTATGTATCTTCTCACAGACACCTGTCAGACACACACACACAGCTTTGGACGGCTGTTCTCCACACTTTATTTTCTGATTGATTTTCAGAGGCCTTTTCAGACTGTCCCCAACTCATCTCTGTTAAAAGCTGAGTCATGCCTTTGCTATAGCTTGTTCACAATATATAGCTACTGTGTTTATAAATATTTTCATAATTAATTGTCCAAAAGCGATGTGTCTCTGCCCAGTTTGACAGGACATCACACAGAGCAGTGGGTTTGGCTCTGAAGTTTTTCATTGCAGCACCATGTAAGTCCTTTGGGGAAGGGATTGTATTTTGTACAATGGGACACATGCCAGGCTGGAAATTCTGTGTTGTATTGGGACATCCATGTGAAATGTCATCAAATCAAAACTGGTAGGAAGATTTTTCCAAGAACAGTAAGTTGCATGCACTTAGTCACCAGGAAAGTAGAGGTTAAATCCCTTAGTGCAATACAACAGTACACTGCAGAAAAATCTTGGGAACAGTTTTTGTTTAGATATGTAGTCATCTTACCCAGTTGGGCTAAATTTCAAGTTAGCTCTTTGTCTCAATCATTGCTGCAATTCATTTAGGTGAATTACTTTTTTTTTTTAAAAAAAAAATGTTTTTTTGGTCTATGGACATGTGGCAACTATGTGTATGTTGTCGACATCTGTATTTTTTGGGTCCTGGTTATAGATCATTATATTCATATCCAAGTTATTGCAACATGACAGAAAATTAGCAAAAGCTGTTCTTCAGAAAAATAAATGTTTGACCAATTTTGTGCCTGAAGCCTATTTGCTTTGGATTTAGTTCTTTAATTTTTTTCCTGTCTCTCTGGTCATTTTATGCATAGAAATACTGCTGATGGTTCCAAGAGTAAAGACAATATTTATTTTTGCATCCTTCTTCTTTTGAAAGTGTCCTGTTTGTTTTGAAAGGTGATGCATAGGTCTAAATACAGTGACTACTGTCTTCAGACCTATAAATCTGCTAGAAGAAATTTGCTAAAGAAATCTGCTAAAAGAAAGTTGTCAGGTCTGATGTGGGAGCAGGTGGATCCTAGGTCAACTTTTTCTCTTCATTATTAGAACACTTATTTAAACATATATTTGCTGCCAGTGAATAAACTCTCTGTTTTGTTTCCCAGCACTTCAAGACTCTGGAGAAATTCTTATCTGCATTGTAAGTTCCACTCAAAGCAACATTTGTATTTAAACTGAGTCTGCTTGGCTGAAAGATAAAAAATAAAGGAGTTTAAGAGCCTTCTTGAATTTTCCACAGGTAAGAATAGATTAACTTTTCTTGTGTTTAGTTCTGGAAAAATAATTTGTACCTCCAGGCCAACTCTCTCTTCCTGTTCCCATTTTTTGTCATTCAAAACTCAAAGCTTCTGAGGATGTTTTTTATCTGCCATTTAAAAGATTCCTTTTTCCTTCATGCTTTCATTAGACATTTCTAGCCCAGAGTCCCATCTCAAAACATCTAATTCCAGATGTTGCTTAGAAATAAGGGTAACCATGGCATCTCTAGAAAACTGAAAAACTTTTGTGCACTCTTAAAGTAAGACACAGTAGTTAGACTGTCTGAATTGAAATGTTATACAAGGCTAGTTCAAGTAAGGTCTTGGACTCAGTTAACCAAGTGCATGACAATGAGCTAATTGACTGCTGGTTTAAAAAAAAAAAGAAAAAAAAAGGAAAAAGAAAAGAAATAGATCTATCAGCAGTACAATAATGTATTAAAATATTTAGCTTTTCTGGTCTTATGACTGTGACATGGCTGGGATTTCTGAGAGAGTATGGTCTTTGGGGATTTTCTTCAAGGAGCAATTTTTTTTCCTGCATCAGTTCTAACACAGAAAGAGCCAGAGTCTCTCTGGCATGAACTCACTCCACTGGCTCTGATGTACCCTAGCCCAATGCCTTGGTCTTTTAAAAATATTTATAGTAGATGTAATTCAGCAGCATATTCCCTTTGAAAACAGTAAAATGGCAGAAGCTGGAAAGCAAGGATGATGCAAGGAGCAGGGCATGAGACCAAGCTTTGCCCTAGATTGACAATTCAGCACATCAGATGTTACAGAAGGACCTTTCCACCCATCAACTGTCCTTTGGTGTGTTTTTCTGGGAGCCTTTGCTGGCCTGCATTTTGCAGCACACACTATATTAATGGAACAGCCCCTTTCCCAGCTTGTGCTGAGGATGACCTGGGTGATGTGCAGCAAAAACAAGAAGGCTGGAAAGACAGAAAGGGAGAAGAAGTGTGAAAACTGAGGAGAACACATAAATATCTAAATAAACGCAGTCTCCTCTCTTGGCTTTGGTTTTCCATCCTGCCCGTGGGTTTGTGTTTGAGACATTACAGTCTGTTGCCATAGCATTGTCCTGGTACCAAAGGGCCAGCTAACTGGGGTTTGCATCAAGGCAAGTTAATAAAATTATATCCTGCTGATGACCAAAGGAGAAAAATTACCTTTTGCCTTTTCTTTCTTTCAAGCAGAGAGTCAGGAGCCAAAGGAAGAAAGATATTTCTAGAAGTTTCTAGAATCAAGTAGAGCCATGCAGTCAGGTCAGCTTAGCTCCCATGTTTATTTCCTTAGAAGTCAGCCCTTTTCTATTCTAGTTTATTCTAGATGCTATTTCAACCCTGCTACCAGCTCCACTAGTAGCTCCCAGTGCTTCCCAGGGTTTTGGGAAGATGTAATGGAATGTTTCTTGGATGAATAGAAGTGCTTCTTGCAGCAGCTCTCACAGACGCTGCTGTTCTCTGAAGGAGTTGATATCCTCTATTCCTGCCCAGGTCCCCAACAACTCCAAGGAGTGATTTCAGTCTGAGTAGGCAAAGATACCTTCCACAGTGTTTGCTGTGTCCGTGCTCATGGTATCAGATACTGCTGACCATTTCATTGGTTTCTTTTCTTTCAGGCCATGTGAAAATTGCTGGTTTTGTGTGAAGCAAACTGTAAAGGAGATCTGCTTGTTTATGTGCTGGCAGTTCACCATAGCAGACCAAGCACCCCTCATCTCAGAAAATGTCTGAACAAATGATGCCAGGGTAACCCTGGGTCTTTAGATACAGCAAGCAATAGACACTACAAGAATAGTGGGTCACAGAAGCCAAATTAATTAAAAGACTGTTCATCTGCTCTCATTGCTGACAGAATATTAGAGAAGAAAAAAAAAAAAAAAGAAAAAAACAAACAAAAACAAAAACAAAACAAAAAAAACACACACCTCTGTTATTTAGTCCTGAAACACTGATTTGGTAATGGTTTATTGCTTATGGTGAATCCCTTGCAGTCAGTAGAGTATGGCTCAGAGAGGTACTTAAAGGTTTTCGACAGAAAAAAAGGAATTTGCATTTTGAATACTGATGTTACAGGCTCCCCATTACTCTGGAGAAGAAATGCACAGGGAGTATTAAATCATGCAGCAATTTTAAGCATTCTTCTCTCATTCCTTGTGACAGCAATATTGAGTTGTTCAGTTCTGTGGGAGTTATTAACACCTTCAGAGTCACGCATAGGGCTGGAGGTGTTGGGGAGCAGAAGAATAGTGGAATATCCTCAAGAACACCACAGAAAGAATGGAATCAATTTTCTTGAACAAAGACAAGGATTCTTCAGCTCTGAGTCACACATCATGAATTTCTGAAGTGTCACATTTAGATGGAGAGAGAATTACACTGGGACATGAAAAAAATGCTTGTTTGACTTCTTCATGAGAGAAAGCTTAAGCTTTCTAAGCCGTGGTACAGGAAGATTGTTCTGACAGGTTTGTGCCCTATGGAAGGTAGAGATCACTGCTACCATACTCTAGGGGGGAAGGCTCAGCAACAGCACAGGACAGGGTTGGTATGACTGTTACTAATGTTCATCCTACTTAGCAAGTCAAGATAAAACTTTATAGTCACTCATTGATCCATGACTCTGAAAGGTATGGAAGATTAGCGAGTAGCATTTGAAGAGGTTTAGATTGCTATGAGAGCTCTGGAGTGGGAATTTAATAGTACTCATAGTCTACAGCAGCACTAAGCAACCCAAATGCTGCTATGAGGGACTGAGCTGCTGACTAATTTATGTCAGCATCTGACACATGTTCTTCAGTGACACTGATGCTTCAGCCTCAGAGTGGATTTATATCTTAAGCAGTTCTATTTTACATGTGCAAAGGCATTGTGGGACTTACTCTGTTCCCCAGATCCCTATTTTAGCTGCTTGCCAGCTATAAAAGCAAACGATCTAAACTTACAGTCTGCAATAAGATACTGAGTAGTTGCATATGGATATGGATGACAGCAGTTATTGGAGCCCTGCACACTTAGGAGATGTGCAAGGATATGGACCGTGGCAGCTGACACACACCTAAATGCTTCAACTTTGGAAAAGAGAAAATGGGGGAGTGCACAGAGACCAGCTCCTTCTTCCCCCACAGAGACATCAGCAGGGTGCATATGGACTATTCCCAAAAAGGAGTTGGCATAGTTTTGCAGGGGACTGAATGAGTTTGGGGACTTGGGTTGTGTTTTCTGTCAGAATGCAATAGCAAGTTGGTTTGTTTTTGTCTTCCTGCTGGGACTTTGCCAAGGCTGGAAACACCTTGCATCCATCCTGCTTCAGTCTTTGCAATGCTTGGCATGCTGTTGTCATTATCAAGGGTAAGGGGCAATTCTGATTTTCAGTAGCATTTGTACCACTGTGTGTTTAGACACAGATGTCTAATTTTAGCCAATATATATTTTACTTTATATAAAATAAAATAGAATATAAAATAATCAGTTCTTTTACATAAGCACGTATTTGCATGGATAAAAAAGTATGTAATAAAGGAGGTGCCAGGATGACACTTGCAATGAGGTCCCTTTTACATGTCACAGCAACAGGTAGAGAGAAAGGTGAAAAATTAGGCTATCCTACTGAAAGAACTTTCTAAAGCCATTGAAAATATGTTGTTCAGACTGAAAAATTGTTCAGATTGTTAGGGTTTACATAGCTGAACGTTACAAAATACTGTAATATGAGGTTCTTAGACTTTTCACATTTCTAGGAAATGTGACATCTCTGGTGGTTTTAGAGCCATCACTACCTTCTTCCTGAATCAGAGGGAAAGAGCATCTGCCTACTGAATTTCCTGTGTCTGACACAGTATTAGTATAATTCATGCTTGCATGGCTTGTGAGATATCATGGTATCACACTACAAGTGCACTTTGCTACTGTGACAGGTTTATATTTTGAGCTGAAGAGTCTCTTGCAGATAGAACACACCAGCTGTACTCGTCTGAACACTGACAGTGGCCTAGAGGCACCAATTTCAGCAGATTGTGCATCAGCAGAGTGCAACAGCACAGCAGGGAAACCAGTATATTTTCGTGCCTTTTATGCAGAGCAGGAGCACTGCAGGCTCATAGGCTCTGAAAAAGCCAAGTAGAACACTAAGTTCCTGAGAAATATTCATTATTCCATTTAGGAACTACTGCAGTGGGAAACATTACAATACACAGCATGAGTTGCTTACCTTGGTGAGGAACTTTCTTCTCGTGTTGTTGCAGTTCTCATTTGCTGCAGCTTTGGACTGGAGAATGCTGGTGACCACACGTGGAGGATCAGGTGGGCTGTCCTCTGCCTCTGATGGGAATGGCAGCTGTGTTCTGGGACAGCAGTCAAAATCCTCTTGACCCCAGCTGGTAGAGATCTCAAAGGGATCAGGGCATTTCTCATCAGGACTTGACCCATCATCACTGGTTTTGGCATTGCAGAGTATCAGGGATCTCGAAAGGGAGCGAAACTTTCTTGACTTCCTGTTCCCAGCGTTGTTCTTTTGGTCCATCTTCAGAGAGCTGCTGCTCTTTTTCCTATCATTCTCCCATTTATGTGGCATGATACTTTCAATAATTCTCTCTGCTTCTGTGGTGCTAAATATCCTCCAGGAAAGGAAATATAAAAGTAAGTTGTAATATACCCCACTTTCTCCCACTTAATAACCTACGCTACTGGAAAGCCCTAATGAATAAATCGAATCAACAGAGCCTTTCAGTCTGAGAACAGCCACGTGATAGCTCATGACTTGCTAATTCTGCTTCTGTGCAGAGCTCTCCTAGATCCTCCTTCACCTTTTCATTCTCTTGCCATGTTACCCAAGCAGAGTGGAGTGCTTTTAATAAATGTTTGCGATGCTGCCATTGTCTGCTTGCTTTGGGCATCTGCTGAATTTGCATGTTGAAATCCCAAATTGAAAAGGAAGATACTTTAAAAGCATTATTCTATCCTCCTAATATTATTTGGAAAGAAGAAGCTCCTTCTGAAGTTTGATTCATGAAACCACTATAATTCAAAGAAGATTAATCAAATTGTCAACTCTAAGTTCTCTGCTTGGCACATCTGAGTTGTAAGTGGTTTAGCAAAAGTAGATCTTAGCCTTGAGAGAATAAGGAATGTCAGGCTGCCATAAAACTTCCACCTTTGCAAACCAGAACTCACTTAAGACTGTGCATTTAAGAGTAACGGAGAGATCCAATGAAGCACTTAAGATGTGAATATCTGATTAGGGATTGAATTCTATAAAGGAATACAGCTCCAGTACATCAATCAAAAAGTGTCCCATTACAGAAATGGTTTGTTTCAGCACATGATTCAGCACATAAAATAAATTGGAAAAAAAAATTACACAATCAAAATATAGCAAAATTTGGAGCTTTTGTAAAATGAGTAATGTAATGAACATTTTAAGATAACAAAGGGGAGCCGTTACAACTCTCTCAGAAAAAGCCTTCTAGAAATGCTTTGGTAGGCATGTGCCAGTGCTGAAAATTCAACAAGAGGATGTCTAAATTAATTACTTTGACTGTCTCACGTAAGTTCTATCCTCATATTTACTACACAGACTTTTCTATTCTCCTCACAGAACCTGATACCAATATTGCCATTCTAGAGAAAATACCAATTGAAACTTAAGTATTTGGATAAATCAAAGATTTTGTAGGTGTTATACACAAAACTGAAAATCAGTGTAATTTGAAAATCAATTTTCAGGTATCCTATTGAGAGAAAAAGTTTTTCTATTGTGCTCTAAACCAGGTTGTTGTGTTTTGTTTGGGGGGGTATTTTTCCCCTCTTTCTATGCAGAATTAGGTAGACATATATACACCTTGTACCTGGAGTTCCACTGGGGGTACAGAAAGGAAGAAGGCAGATTTTCTACAGGCTCTTTACAGCCACTACAGTAAACACAGGCCTACAAACTCAGACCAAGTCAGATTTGGATAATGAATCCAAGTCAGCATTGTAATAAAGCTGCAGCATTATTTTTCTTGAGTTTTTTTTTCTTACAGAATTAAAGAGGAAAAACAAAAGCAGATGATAAACACTATGCCACTGAGCATCTGCCTAAAGGAATTATATGGCATTGCTGGAGAAATCCACAGTTCAACATGAATCTGAATTTGCTTGAATTTGTAAAAATAAAACAATTTTCAGGTGCAACAGACATGTCCCAGGGAGAAGGATATTTATTTGTGCAGTCTGTTCTGGTGTTTTTGATAGGTAACTCTTCTACAGCTTTCCATCACATTACTTTGCCAGCCCTATTATTGTTCTGCTCCCTTATGTCTCTTTTTCCAAAACAAAATCCCTAATGCTTCAGAAACTCATGTCCTGATTAATGGAACTCCTGAGATTTCCTAGCAAGACATTATTTCAGGGCAAAGTTTCAAAGTAGCCAGCATATGTTGTTAGGATGCCCAAATCTGATGCGTTTCCTGCCTTTCTCTGTGTGTCTTTGGAATCCTCTCTGCTCCTGGGGGAGTCTGTTCCCACTGGATTGGAACAGGGGAATGGAAGTCACTGGGCTCCCAGCCTCCCTGGCATGAGGGAAGCTTTCAGGCAACACTGGACTTGCATATTCCCTTCAATTCACAGAACATTCTACTTTTTTCTTTTTTTCAGAGTTGCCTCTCTTCTGAATGATGAGTTTGGTGTGATGAGAGCTGCCCAGCAGCCACTGTCTCTTCCTGTGACACAGAGCACATGAATGTAAGGTTTGGAGATCTTGTTTGTGACTTTTAAAAAAGGCACTTTTTAGTGTTTTGATAAGCCTAGAGCTTTAGTCTACCATCATATACATGAACTAAATTTCTGAACTTGGAAATCCCTGTTAGCATCTCCACTGTAGTAGGAAATTAATTTTGTTAAAGCTTATGATGTGTTTCCTGTATGTCAAAATGAAGGTAAAAATGCAATTTGGCCCATTAGATCAGAATGTGCAGTTGAAAAAGAAAGGATGGCAGAGGTGATGGGAATTTCTGCAAGTCTCTACTCTCAGCACCTGGGCAGGAAGCAACAGAGCTGGAGGTGAGTGGAATGTACTTCACTTGAAAATCTGCCATAGGGGTCAGTGCTTCTTCTGTGATACTGGCAATGGCTATTACACTGGTAACACCATCACAAATGTGCCCAAGCTGCCCATTCAGACCTAAACAATCCTGCCTATGTAGGGAAATTAAAAGAAAGAACACTTTTGATTCAAGTATTTCAATTCTGTACAAACATTAAGCACACTCTTACTTTTCTCAAAGAGGAAGAATTAAAAAAAGCTATTAAGCATTTGGATAAGCAGAGGACTTGATAGCTTAATGGTCAGAATGCAGCTCTCTGGAGACTGGCATGCTACAATGAAGTCCTTTCTTGCTCTGCCTTAAGTTGCTGAGCTTAAGAAGGGAGAACTGCCATCAATGCTAAAGAGGTGCCTCTCTGGCTCTACTAAACATCTGGGATGCAGGGATGCATTGAACCACCTGTTGAAACAGTGAAGGAAACACGGGTCTAATTGCATTCTGCTTTCCCATCTCCCTGTAATGCTCCTGAGGAATTTTATTTTATGCAGAGAGAACTCTGCCCTGCTCCATCAGCTGTTTCCTCCTCCCCTGCCCCCATGAGAGCTCCATCTACTCAAAGACCAAGTTTAACCCTGAATGACTTACCTAAGGGGCTGATGTGAAAATAAAACCACTAGACCTGAAGATTTCCAGTAAAATACTTGCTCTTGCTACAAATATTAGATCACAGGTCCTAACTAAGGCAATATTCTTTCCAGAGCTGCTGATTCAGGGTTGCATGAGTGACAGAAATATAGGAGGTACCAAAAACATAGTCTATAAGTTTTCCAATAAAAATACCCAGAAATGTTATTTTACACAGCATACAATATCACAAGTGCCAAAGAAGCTTTATGACTCATTGCCATCTTCCACTAAATTTAATTTGAGATATTGATGGCATGGACAATTACTTCAAAGTCAGTTCTCCAAACCATTCATCTTTTTCTCCAGTGCATTCACTGCTTGACATTTTCTTTTGCCATTCTTATACCTCCAGCTTGCCTGATGGAAGCTGTCTGTGGTTTGTAATGCAAACCAAATGTTCCTTCTCTGTTTCATTTTTTTCCCCCCCAAGCTTTATTTTTCCAGCTTTAAATCCTAAAAGCCCAAACTCAGTCTGTCTTCTGCAAACAAAATACAGGATCTGAGCTGTGGCCATTTGGTTCAAATTTTTGGTTGGATATTAAGCCGAACATTTACAAGATACAAATAATTTGGTGTAGCTCCCAGATTGAATGCAAATGCTCTGTTGTTAAACAAGCAGTAGGAAAGACAGGGCTTTACTAGCAAGAACAAGATGAGTTTTACATTACAAAGTGCTAGCAGCATCCTCTTTTAATCTAGATCTTGCATCCTAATTTAATCTAGATCTTGTGATCTTACTCAGATTCATTACTCAGCAGTACTACTAGCACTGAACTACTGCAGATGTCTAGGGTTTCCCCAGAGTAGGAAGAGCTAAAGATTTGGAAGTTTTCTAATGAAGAGTAAGAAACTCTCAGAGAGTCAAATTAAAAAATGATAATTAAAAAACCCCTAATGGTAAAATAAAAATTCAAAAGGAGGAACTTACAACAGCGAGGCAGAAAAACCTGACTCCTGCAGAAGGCTGTTCCTCTTCATAGGCCTGGCAAAAAAAGACAGAGTGAATAATTGAAAACACACTCTCCTGGTGCCACGTGACTCAGTTTCAGTAATTCTGCTCAGTACATTGGAACGGAGCTATTGTTTCCTAATTGCAGAAAATGTCAGCAAGGCTAGATAAACAAAAGCAATGGGATGCAGAATTGGGGAAACCATTTCCAGCAGGCTCCCAGCTACCCAGAGATGGCAGGACCAGTTAAGGAGTTTGTGTCATTTGTTTTCACCCATCGCTCTCTGGTCCAAGGATTGATGGGGTTCAGGCATGTTAAAGCCACCTGAGGGCTGTTGGGGCAACAGCAGAGTCTGTGCTAATCCAGTGAAGGTCTTCCGTTGGAGGCTGAGATGGCAATCATGTTTCTTGTATTTTTTCAGCTGATATTTTTACATTAAGCTAGTAAGAGTTTCATAGACAGATTCTACACCCAGAGCAAAATGTAATAGAGGTGCCACTTTTGAATGCCAAACCCCTGTACTGTTCACCATGAACACAACCTCTTTAACCTACCAGTTCTTAAATACTTTCCCCTTTATAGGCTATACTGCAACTTTGTGATCCCACCTGATCAAGGACTCAGAAAATTGTTGTTTATCACACAGATCATGTCAGTCCCCACCTGTTGGTCCTCACTTGTGCTCAGACAGAGAGATAACAATCTTCCTGGAGAAACCTGCTTGCTCTCTATGAAATTGTGTGATAAGATTCATAGGGTATTTGTTAATTTGAAAAAAATCCATAAAAGAAAACATTGTATCTGAAAAAGTTAATGTTAGTTTATTGAAATAGTCAGGGCTCTTTAGAGTGTTCTCACAAACCAAAAATCTCACACTTTTCAGGAAAACTTAAGCATAAACCTGGCCCTGTCTGGTCATGGAAATGGTCAACATGAGAGTGCTTAGACACCTGCTGCCCTCTGTGTTCTGTGTCATGAAGGTTCTGGTTTTACTGCTCTGTCACTAACCTTGCAAAAGAGGGAGAGGGATTATAGGAGAGGTCTAAAATATTGCATGGATAGGGGCTCATTTTTAGTGACCCTATGGCTTCTAGGTAAAAATGGATTGTAAAGACAAACATCTGTCCCATGAGAATGAGTCCCATACTGGGAGAAAAAGGGAAGATGGAATCTCTGCTCTGTACAGTGTCTACAGGAGTCCTGGAAAACTCTGTCCTTGATAATACAATTGTGGACATTCTGTATTTTAAATGTTTATCAAGAGAATTTGACTTTTTTTCCTAACATCTAAGTTTTTGGGATCTCAGTTCACCAAAGGAAATCTCTAAAGGACATGGTTTCTACCTGACTCACTGGTTAACAAATTACATGGGACATTACCCAACTCTTTCTCTTCTTTCTCAAGTAAAAACCAAGCCTTGGCACTGAGTTGTGACCAACAATTATGAGGTGGCTTTCCTGTAAAGGAGGAGAAATAGGGACCTGACTTTGTATTTTGGGAAAGAGTTTGTCACTGTATTTGAAGAGAGAGGACAGTGGCCTTGTACATAAAATGGGGTTTTATATATAGTACTAGTACTGTAAAAAAGAAATATCAGCTAGGAAGCAAACCCACAGACTGTTTACCACTTTACTGTCTTTCACTACAACACACACATGTTCTTGTTTAGCAATAGAAAACTCATTCACACAAAATCTCAACAGTCAGATCCAAGCTGATTGAGCTGGAAGCTCAAAAGCATTGGAAGGCTTGCTTTATTTCTTCCCATTGTCACATGCTTTTGCATTTCCTGACTATGGGCTGAATAATGTAGTCCCTAAGCCACTGGGAGTTTTGTTCATTCCAAGTGTGGACTTCTGCCAGGGCCAGCAGCAGAAACATAAATATCACAAGGAGGGGCTGTTTTTTCATGTTGCTTTACTCTAACCTTTTGCAATTTTTTCCATCTTCTCTGTACAGTAATTGTTCAGTGCCCAGTGGTGAACAGAAAAACAGGTTTTTAGAAACCATGAGGAAAAGGAGAGAAAGAAAGGACTTCTACTGTGCCTGCCTTGTTGCATTAATGGTAGGCTTTGATATTGGATACTGTGGTCAATCTTCATTACTTAGCTCGAAGATATTGTAGAAGGAAAAGGCAGTGAACACCAATCAGAGGCTGGAATTTTGTATTAAAAGATTGAAATTATATGGACTCTCCTATGCAGAAAAGAACTACATAGATAAAAGGTTATGAGATAATAGGAAATATAAGGCAAATCACTGTGGTTTCTTTACTTCCTTCTCATGTGAGGGAGGGGAAAAGAATGTGGTAAAACAAAGAGTGTTCAAACAAATAAAAGGGAATACTTAAAATCTGAACCATAATGAATGTGTGGAACAAGAAGGCAGCAGAAATCACAAGCACTTTGAAGTTTGCTGTTTTATCTTTGATTTCAGTCAGACATAGATTTCACCCCAAGAGGTGAATATTGATGAAAATATGTATCTGTAGATAAAGGGAACAGCATGCAGAAGGGGCAGTAACTCCTGCTCCAGAATGAAAGTGAAACAATGCAGTTTACAGATAGAGTGATACTCTGCCATGGGATAATTACCATAAAATGGAGTAACTCCTCTGATGTCTGGAGTTAGTTTCTATTGGTGGTGGCTTAAGGAAAGAGAAGAGCCACTGAACTGAATAGTTATGCCAATTCTTTTCCTTTGCATTACTAAAATCAGGATGTGTCTGGAACTATAGCAGATATAGGAGCTGATCCCTCTTTTCTCCGAATTATTTTCCATATACGCAGGTTGGGATTCTAGAGGACAAATATGCAGACTATTCAGTACTAAATATTTAGCCTGTTGCTATTGGTGATAACCTTTTCCAAAAAGGAATGTATAAATTTAAACAGGACACTAGTACTGGGCAAAGCAGATCTAAGTAGTGATGAACAGCCTCAGTGCTGATCTCCACCCAACCCCAAATACTGCTTGTGTTACTGTGAAAGAAAGCCAATGATTTGGAGTATTCAAGTTTTTGTCCCCTTCTTACATTGTTCAGCAAACTGATAATTTACTTCTGCCTTAAACACAGCCATAATTTTCACATTTGCCATATTCCACACTACAGTTATGTTGCACAGGACAATCCATCCCCTCATTGCTGCTAAGCCAGGCTGGATTAGTCATCTCTGTCTTTGTTTTCATGACTTTCACACTGCCCTTCCATCCATGAAAACAAAGCTACATGGCAAGTTGAGTCACCATATTAGCCCAACTAATCCAGTATCCTTCTGCAGCAATAACTGATAGCAATTGTTTTAAAGCGATTAACTTTAAAAAAAAATATTCAGGATAGAGCTTGCTTGCAGGAAGAGTTTCTGACTACCTTGTTGGTAGAGTAGACTGGCACTATGAGGTTTTGTATATTATTCCAAAATTCTTGGACATATCATGATATGATATGATAGATAGTATTGATATTTATATGATATTGATATGATATGATAGTCTTGTTTTAGCAGAAGTTACAGCTGCCCCATCTTGGATAAGTATTGCATAATGTCAAATTAGGTAAATCTCTTTTTAATTCCTTTTGTTACTTAGTACCTAACTTTTGCCAGGAAGCACAAAGATATTTTTTCCCTTCTACACTTGAAATTAATCCTGTGTAATAGAACTGTAATTTATCCATTTCTGGCTCCCATTAAGCTTTTGATTTCAAGAGTATCCACAGGCAATGAGTTTCATGTGTTACATATAAATGTACTTCCTTGTAATTGTTTGAAATTTGTTGCCTCTAAGATTTGTTCAGTTCTTGTACTAGGAAAAATATTCTGATCTTCACATCTCCATGGAATCCTTTTCTCATTGATCTCTGTACTGATGTCATTCTGTATCTTCTGTATACTTTTATCTTTTTCCTTCTGCCCCTCCTTCCAGCTTCACCCTGTTTTCATATGTTTGAAACTCCTCCTTTTGCTTCAGATCCTTTTTGAAAAAAAATCATTTCCTTTTGTGAACTTTATTACCTGACTATTTTATGATGATATCCAGCTCTGCAACTTCCTAGACTATTTTGAAGTGAATTGCTTTCCTGTGAATTAATAAAACTTCCTAGACCTCGTCTTGCCAGAAACATTTGTGTTTCATGACTTGCACTCCCACTCTGTGATCACTGACCTCTCTCATTGCAGTGCCCCAGAGATGAGCAGTAAAATACAGCTTATATAGCTCCATTCATGAGGGTCTGATACTAAGTGCACACCCATAAAAAGTATTTTATCTCATTTTGAGAACATATCCTTGAACTCCATGAAGAATATGTTACTTTATGCATACAATGCTTTGTTTACAGACAAAGTAGCCCATGTGATTTACATAAGTGATTGTGTTAAGAGTGTGTGATTGAAAAAGTACAGCGCTGTGAGTGTAAAATTTGTTTGCTGCAGCCTTGGAGGGGTGCATAAGGCAAGAATGGTACCCTTTCAGCCAAGTGTTGTGGGCTGTATTGTTATTTTAATATTTTTATGGTGTGTACATAGACTATGTGTGACATTATGTTGGGCTTTGAGAAACACTAAATATTTATGTCAGCTATGAAGTTGCTAAATATCTGGTACTGAAGGAAAGGTCCATCTGTTTCTTTTTTTTAAACCATTGACCAAAACACTGTTTATAACTTAATGCAGCAGCAGAGTAGTAAAAGCATTATGTGAGCTCTCCTGCATGGTTTCATTCAAATTTAAACAAATATTTTAAAAAGTTATGACTTTGCCTCTTCTTTCCACATAATGCTCCTTTTTCATCTGACTTAGTACTTCCTTTAATTTATAGTTCCCTAAACTGTAGGCAGACATAAAGGGCCCTTTAGGCTGAATGAAAAGAGAATTATCAATAGCCAAACTATGATTTATAAGGCAAAAAACATAAATGTCAAAAGAAAACTGAGTTGACTCTAACTACAAAAATGATACTAAAATTTTCTCTGGACTTTTTCATGAGTTCAGTTAAGAGGTGTATTTAGACCTGCCCTTTTATTTTAACCTGTTATTGTGAATCCATTATGGATTTTGTCATATTTGTTGCTGCTGCCTTCTTTACTCCTTGAACAGACAGATGTGAATGAATTGGGAGCACTGAAGGGGTGACTATGCTCTCAGGTGAATACCTGAGAACCCGTAGCAGAATTTGCTCCGTATTTCACTCTCTGGTCCAGGCACCACTTGCTCCAGCAGGCTAATCTCAGGCTCACCAGAGTCAGGGGATTGTTATCCTTTAGCATTTCACAGATAACATGCATGGTCCTCTCTGGGTGGCTGGGTTGGTTGGGTTGGGTTGTTTATGGGAGTTTTTTTGAGGTGGAGAAGGTATTGCAGAGTGTTTGAGTGTGTTGTTATGGTTTGGTTTGGGCTTTTTTGTTTGTTTGTTAATTTTTCTGCTGACTTTGTCAGGGATTGAATTTCTCAACCTCTTCTTTTGGATATTTGCGTCTGAATAAAATGACTTTACCACATTTGTAAAGTTGTCATTTCAAGCACAAGGTTTAAGCAGTAGCTATTTCTGAGTATTTGTCATCCCTGGAGCTTGGCAGAGGCAAAGCTTCTTAGCACAGGCTGCTTCTTAAGTCTGGATTGGAAAAGTCTTGAGGAGGACCCTTCACATTTCTGCTGCTATACCTTATCTCTAAGGCTGTGACAATCAGAATGAAGCTGAGCAGACAGATTTTGTTTGTGGTGTTGAAGATAACAGCATAAAGTTTCAACAGCAGCTCTCTTGTTTTTTGGCAATACTGTAGATTTTAACACTGGCTTTAGTCACAGTGCACACCATGTAAGTCACTCACCAGCATTACTGTTGACAGAAAAATGAGGTTATTTTACAGGTTTCCCATGAGGGAAACAGTATAATCTGACACAGAAATAGGTCCCTGGTAAGGCACAAAAATAATGCTTCTGGTGTTTCATGAGATCTGATGATACCTTTGGTCTTATGTGTGGTAAATGTTGCTGGGGTCAGCTGCAGCATCCCAACCAGTCTAGGATTTAGTGTTTGTGGGAGATTACTTTTCTTCCACATTTTGAAATCAGCCTACACTACCAGAGCAGTATCTGATGTTAAGTAATTTAGAGCTAGTGGCTGAGAGATTCAGCTGAGGATTCCTGATCTTGGGTTTGGATTTTTCTACAGAATCAGTTTTCAAGCCCAGAAGTTATTTTAATTAGCTAGTATAACCTGTTGAAGAGAAAATGTTAACCTGCAATTCCTGTACTGATAAAAATAATTCTTACTCCAGCTAAAGCTTATCTTTTAAAATAAGCACCAAATCTGAATGTAAAGACATTATTATACCCGCCTTGAGAACTTGCTATACACTCAGACAGATTGTTATGCTGCTTAGTTACCATTTCTTTTAAACATCATTGTGTCCTCATTTGCCTTTACTCTGTGTTGGCCCAAGAGCTTCACTATTGCTGTTATAGCACAGTAAATGCCTGTGATCACTTCCCCAGCATTTTTTATGAACATCAGTGGGAGGACCATGGAGTGAGATGTGTCATGGGAGAGCAGCTATAAACTGGATTGTGGGACACAATCCAGAAACTGGATTTCTGCCTTACAGTGCCATCCACTAGAGCAGTCTTGTGTACCTGGCCACTGAATGACTCCGACCCTGCAGAGGAGATGTGCTCAGGGAAGTCAAATTTTGGTGTCCTTTTCTTATGTATGCTCTTTTTTGATCTAGAGAATACTTACTAATGATTTCTATAAGAACAGATGCTATATTCTTTGTCTCAGTTGGATTTCACAAAAGAAGCATCTTCTGGGATTTAACTCCCAAAATAATTGTCCAAAATCTTGCTCCAAGACAAAAATATGACCAGCAATATTACCCAGGATTTTCTTTCTCTGGATTTTTCTTTTTTATTTCTACATCTTTTAAACTGATTATAAATTTTGGATTTTTACTCATCAACTGAATTTTTAAAGACTCGACTCAAATAAACTCAAGAATACCCAGACCTTTGAGGGTTGCATTTTTTTGTTGAGGCATTTTTTACTTATTTCTGGCTTAAAGAAAGGACCCTAAATACATAAAATTGGTATCAGAAAAATGTTAAGACTTTGACAATATCAGTTTAGGCTCAGTATTAATCTTGGACAAAGATATAAACTACCCATAACTGAATCTTACCAACCACATCTAATGCACTATAAAGCACTATAAAAATCTGCCCTGGCTCATTTTTGACTGAACACTCTAATTGAGTCTGGAGATCTCTTTCCAGCTCTGATGGTGACCTGCTGGTTTGACCCAAGGTTTGCTCTCCCTCACTTCTGAATCCTTGTTCTCATCAAAGAAAAAGGGTTATGGCCTTGTGGTCGCCTTCTCTCCTGGGCGTGTGGGGTGAGAACTTCTCTGATGAAAAGTACTGGAAGACAATTAAATGTTTGTTGTTTGTTTGGGTTTTTTTAATGGGACAACAGACAAAATAATTAACAACCACTCTTAGAAAAAACAAGAATTTGCTATCGTCAAGTAATGATATCCCTGCAGCCCATCTCCTATTTAGCAGAATCTATTGCATACAAAGCTTGTTCCACATGATAAGGCATGCAAGCTGTCTCACAGGGTGCAGTATGTGCCATGCTGTAACACAGAGAGAGAAATATTATAACAGCAGAAGGCAAATAAAGCAGCAGATCACATCCCTGGTGCTCTCTAAAAGCAAGGAACTGTAAAAATGACAAAGAGTCCACTGCCTGTCAGGTCAGTCCTTCAGCATAAACAGAGGCAATTTGACAGCCCCACAGCTTTATGTCATCTGTTCCCAGGGACACTGGGGGGAGAGGAGAATGTTTCGTCTCCACCCCGGGAGCATTCCCCCTGCAGAGAAGCAACAGGGGCAGCCACTGCATGTCCCAAGGCTCTGCTAAGTGCCCAAATCAGGGCACCCCAGCTCCAGCAAGCCAGGCTGCACTGGCAGCATGGACAGCACAGCACCAATACCTGTGTGCTCCAGCAGCCTGCACCTCCTTCCCTGGGCTCACACTGTTTGAATCCGTTACTAATGAGGCACAAAATAAAGGATGCTATTAAAGTGAACCCTGCATTAATAATGCTGGCAAGGTTTCAAGTCTACAGATGTTATTTATAACACATGACTAAACAAATACGTATCCCCTTTGAGACTCAGACTCAGGAGCAATTTACTGATTTCCTGTATAGGCTAGTTCATACAGAGATTTGGGTAAATACTGTGTTTGAGTGTCTTGCTTGGATCTATGCTCTGGAACTGTAGTAGACAATCATATTAGTGTTTAATTTGAAAATAGTTTGAAAATTTGTTTTCAGATTATTAGATACTGGCCCTATCTAGTTCTCATGGAGAAATAAATTTTTCTGTATTGCTTCTTTAAAGAAAAATAAAATCAAAGAATATAGCCTTCAGTTACACAGCACAGTTGAAATTAGTAAAAAGGTTAGAGAAAATTCTGTGAAAAAATGGACTTAGCAGAAGCTAAAAAAAGAAAAAAATTAACCCCGCATATCCTCTCTATTCTGTCTGGTATTGAAATTAATTAATCTTATTTATGAAATTTAATTGCCAATGAGATATTTTGTAGTTTTAAAATATTTCTGGATAATGAATCGTTTGATCTGTGATTTGGGGTTTTTTTCTGCCTCTTATAATATTGCAGGTATATAAAGAACAGAACTGAAGGAAGCTGTGAACTCACAGAAGTCTCTGATCCACTCTGCAGGCTTCTATACACCTCAAGACAAAGAGGAGAAATATTTTACTGCAAACCAGTGTCCTAAATTAAGGTATTTCCATGAATAGGATATCTGTTTAATTCATAATCCTGATCATTGAACAATAATAAATTGCTTCAAATTTCTCAGACAATTTAAAGACAAAGCAGTGATGATAGTGAATAGACAGACAAAATGTAATTTGTGACATACCTCTTATCTGCTTACTCTTCTCTTTCAAATTCTGAAATTAAAGCAGTTGAAGATAATACATACTGACATGTAAAAAGAACTGGCTGCATGATGCCTAAATAATTTGCTATAAAAATATCACTTACCATTGACATTGCCAAGTATCTTCTTATTTAAATCTGCTATTATCATGCCTTCTTGGATATGAAATATGCAGCAGAGTCCATTCCCAGTGTGTAAATACTTGAGAAAATAATAAATGCAGTGTAAGTCCACAGTGTTTGGATATTTGACTGTAACTCCTAAGCATTCAAAGTGGCTACTCAGTATAACAACTTTTCCTCTGCAGAAAATGCCTTGCTATTTGCCAGCAAATCTTTAATGCTTTAGATTGGGTATTTCCAACTACCGCCCTACTTGCTAGGCAGATGTGTATAAAGGAGATGTTATTTCACTGAATCAACCACTGAGATCGTAACCCTTTTCCTGTACCACAAACAGAAATATAAAACCTCAGACTTTCCTTTTGGACTTTTACTGACTTGTGTCTGTTGTAAGAAAGCAAAACACAACTAGTCCGAGCGCTAATATATGGAAAATGTGTTAAAACGTTTTAGATCATCTCATTGCTTCTCATTCCTGCAACTCATTGGTTAACTGGCTCCTTCTGTGTTTATGTAGTTGCATGGTACAAATACAACACCTAAACTTCTTGCCCAAAGTTGAAATGATTCATTTATTACTTTTTACGCCACCCCCAGGAAAAAAAAAAAAAGAAGGAAGAAAGAAAACACACAGTGCTCATTTAACCCAAGTGAGTGAAAACGTCTTTCATAAGGTCTGTAAGGGCTTTGGGAGGTTTTTCTTTGGTGAATAAAGTCTGTGTAGTGGAGGGAAGAGTTTTGTGTGAGGATGGCAGAATTCAGGCTACAGCAACCAGACAAACTAAGATCCTTTTGCTGTGAGAAAATAAGATAATAATAAAGGAGGTGCAAATGTTATTAATTCATATGTGATCAATTGAGATAGAGTCACTTGAGTGGAGGCAGGACAAGAGAGGAGGTAGTTTTTGTGAGGGAAGTGCTTTGCTCTCTGGAATTGTATCAATATTTACTTAGTGAGGTAATTATCCTAAATAGATAATACATAGGCTTTCCATCTTCTGGGTGCTTATAAATGTTAGTTAACCACATTAATTATAACCACAATAGGGAAATCACAAGCAGAACAATAAATGAGGGCCATACTAAGGGGTGGAAAACAGGATTAAATGAAGACATTTCCTCTGCTTCTTTTTCTATAATGCAAAGAATGGAGCTCTGTGATAAGGCACCCTTATCCTACTCCATAGGATGCACCACCCTGATTTCTGGTGCTGCCTGTGGATCCAGTCACTGTCACAGAAGGAATTACACTGGGTAACCCTTGTTCTCCCAACAGCTCTGATAGGTCAGTTATTCTGCCTTCATTCATCATCCTCTCCAGATGGACATTAGACTTATTCAGGTTCTAGCCCCAACAGCCTGGTTCAGGACCACAGCTGGAAGCAGCATGACTAGACTACCACTGATTTATTCCTGGCTCTGAGACCTGTGTGCATGCTACTATTCCATATGCTTCCTGTTAGAGAGGTAATAATGCCATTTCACAGCACAACTTCAGGTTTTCTTTCTTCCTCCCCTTTTTGTGGTAATTAGACATTATTTTGCTTATGTAGAAACATGTCCTGTCCCTGCTCTGAAACAGATCAACCTTCCAGACAAACAAAATAAAGTTCACAAAGGAAACAGTTAAATTTTCTGACTGCCTTCGCTGTCACAGAAAATGCTAAACACATTTGTAAGTTATATAAAACTGCATAAGTTCATATTTTCCTCTCCTGGTTTCACATCCCAGAAGAGCAAAAGGACCTTGTGACATCTCTAGGCTCTCGAGAGTTTAGTAATAAAAATAAAAATAATCCTCAGCAGAAAACAACACTCCACACCCTGCTACTGCTGAGCAAACGACTTTCCCATTTTCCTCACTTACCCTCAGACTAAACAATGTTAAATTTACAGTTCTAACATCTATTTATAGCAGGCACTCTAGCCTAAGAACCAGAGAGGCTGGTGTATATCATTGTCCTTAATTCACAGCCCAGCTTTCAACCTGGCATGCCACGTAATTAGGAGAGAAATTTCCTGCCTTAATTAATATCTAAGCAATTCATGCACTGAAGCATGATAAAGCCCCAAGGTGGGTGGTGTGTGTAGGGGTGGAAGGGGGTGTTCATCTGCTGTCAATTAACCTCTGATTTTAGTTTTTCATGTTCACTGTGAATAGTAAATTCATAATGTTAACTCTACCATGGGCTTCTGTTGGGGATCTGCAAAGCCTGGGAAGTTCCTGCTGGTCCTGAAGGAGAGAGAATTCCTGGGGGTCTGACAGTGCTGATAAACCTGACAGCACACACTGAGGGAACTAAGGAATGTGCCTGCAGAGGGGGAAAGTGGGATAAAAAGCCACAGGGGGAGCAGGGGGTAACTGGTGTGAGACTGTGGAAACAGCAGAGGGTAGTTTGGGGATGTAAGTGCAGCGGTTGAGGGGATTAAAGGAGGAAAAAATTCAGGTTAGGGTGTTAGGCTGGATTTGAGCAAGTGGGTGAAGGCTGAACACAAGGTTCTGGGTACAGGCATCAGCTGAGCTAAGCTGGATAAGACCCAGCACTGGACTGGGCTCTGCAGACTGGGCTTGGAAGAGCAGAGAGGTTCTGTGAGGAACTGACCCTTCCCATTTTTCTCTAGAGTAGCACAGCTATTGCAATCAGGCCTCGTGCAGAAAAAAGCTCATCTACAGTCTGTATGTCACTCATCTCAGTAGATATGACAAAGGGATGGAGCCCCTTTGGTTAGCTCCTGCTAACCTTTTGTGCAAACTCAAGAACTGAGAAACAGAGAAGTTGTTTCAGGAAAAAAAACCCCTTAGTTTGAAGGATGTCATCATTCTGCAACCATCATCTATAGCTTTTAAATAGCTTTCATTTTATAGTGTATCAATGCCCCTAAATGTTATTTAATTTCTTTTTTTCAGGTGATTCCCATTTATTTTCATATTAAAAAAGCAAAATACCTTGATCTTAAGATGAAGAATACTTTGTTGATGTATTTGGTGGCTTTGTTGTTCTTTCCAGTATTATTCTTCAATCCATCTTTAATATAGCCTGACATTTTGTTTGCTTTTTCTGACCATTACTATGCCCTGAGTAGAAGTTTCCATTAAGCTGTCTGCAGTAACGCCTAGATCTTTTTCTTGAGTGATTTTGCAAACCATCAAGTGTATATGAGTAGTTCAAATTGTTCCTTTTAGTGCACATTACCTCATGCTTGTCTACGCTAAATTTCAACTTCAATCTTTTTTTGTGTCCCTTCTTTTAGGCTTTTGTTTTGTTTTGTTTGCTGTTGGGTTTTTTTTAAGTCGTGGCTTTTCTAAAAGATCACATAATTCCCAGTTATGTTGTCTCTGCTAGAGCATGCTTGCTTTCCAGATGAGTAGCAAATAGATACAATTAACCCCAGTTTTGGTGTAGGTCTTATGATCTCCTCTTGTTAATATCCCTCCCAGCTCAAAATAGCCATTGACTTGTATTTTTTTATTTAGTCTTCACCACTTTCTGAGTCATAATATATTTTTTAGTCCTCTGCTAATTTTTTACCCTTTGACATTTTATGACATTTAAAATAAACACCTAGATTATACCCCTAAAATTACGCTTTTATCCATTATTCTAATGTCTTTATTAAAGAATTTAATGGCAATTGGCTGTTAAAACTCCATAGGGCCAAGTACAGCCAGAGTAGCTAAAGTCAAAGCTAGAGTTTACCTAGAGGAGCAGATGTCAGGACAGAGGAAATCAAAATCTCGGTTTGCAAGAAGAATCTCTTTCAATCTCTCCAGAGCAGTGTGGAATAATCCTCTCACAGCTGAATCCAGAAAAGCAGCTCCCAGGTGTTCTTAGTCTGACTTCTGAGCCCAGGTCTGTTCTTCTGTGCACCAAATGTCACTTCTCCATCTTCCCCTCCCTGACTCCCTGGCCTCATGGAACAGCTTGATCTGCTCAAGCAAAGAGAAATAGAACAGGAGTGGGGTTTGAGGATGTAACTCATTTCTCCAGCTATTCCCAGGCCACCCACCCTCACTGAGGTCTTGAATGCAGCCTTGAAAATGGATACATGTGCCAAAAAGCATCAAGGAAGAACAGGATCCTTAGTACTGAATAAAGCATTAAATGAGCACTCCATGTCCAATTCTGGCATCCATTCATTTCAGCACAGATGGCAACAAGGTGGGAAGAGTTCAGAAAACCATTATAAGAGGTCTGAGGAGTGTGTTTTGCAGTAAGAGACTAAAGAATTTGTTTCATTTTCTTCCAGCAGATTGTTGCAATGGGATTTCTTTGCAGTCTGTGTACATACTGTCATGAGGCAGAATTCACAGTGCTGAAATATGAAAGCAAATGCATTTGAATCAGAAATATGGTTACCTAAAAGTTCATCATTAAGGTAATTAGAACTTCCTGGAATGTTTATTCTGCTATATGCAATTTATCACAGCAGTGATATGCTGGTTTTGGCAAAGTGGCTGATCTCATCTCCACATTTAATACCCTCATAATCAATTTTGGGAGCTATGTTTCTGTTTAGCTATTTTCTCAAAAGCCTACTCAGTCATTCATATTTTTGCATTAATGTTCTGTACTGGAAGAATGCAATGTAGCAATTGGCAAGATCAGGTGAAATGAATTCACCTAACTAATGGTTTGTTTACTTAAGTGAAGCTATTAATTGTAACTTACCATGTGTTGTCCTGATTGTACTCAACATGCAAATGTTACGTAGCTTAATGAAATGTGAGACTTAAACCCAATACATTTTTATTCCATAACCAGTAGCTTTATCATATTAGTATATTTTTTGCAGTAACATGAACTGTATGAGACAAACTGTTTTTAGCTGTGGCAAAGGTGAATCCTCTGATCTCTAAAATCGTCTTTCAAGCAAACTTTTAGCTTCAATGAACAAGGCAGAAAAGAATCAACAGAAAACTTGGTAGACTGTTATTGAAGAACATAACTGTGGCTATATTTGTCTGCTAAATTGTAATGATCTTTTTTATTTCTGTGGGGAAAATAACCTGAGTTCACCTTCAGAAGCTTAATATCATATTGGATTCTCCCCAGGGAGACATAATTCTGCAAGTTTAAATATATTTTGAAGAGCTTTCTTTTGTGTTCTTCTCTTTCTCTGTAAATTTGGTTTCATGGATGTGTTTTCTGAACACTTTAAGAACTCTTTTTTTGCTAATAATTTCAGTTTCAACTTCATTGTCCCACCCTCAGGAAACTTATCATAGCCAAACATGCTGTTATGTTGAAGCACATAGAATTCCAGGTGATGAATACTCTCTTCATGACAGTTACACAGGAGAATTGTTCTCACTTAATTATGCTGCTCATTTACAAAAATTGCTGACCTACCTTGGCATGATAAAAAGTTCTCCTTTGTAAAATACCTTCAAACATATTTGAAAAATTATAATTGGGCATTTATATAAATTCTGACATGTTTTGTTACAACAATAACCTGATATTATTGCAGAAAACCTAATATTGATATAGCTTACATGGGCTCACCAAAAAACTTTCACCACTTGTTGGATTATATGTAGTGCTTAACTTCTAAAACCAAACAGCAAATGGTTGTGTCATGTAACAGGCCAAATGTGTGGTATAAATTGACTTTGCCTCAATTCTTTCTGTGATGAATGAACATTCTGTTCTCGGAAATAATTGCTTGGATGAAAAGGTTGCACACATCAACCGTGGAGTGCAAATGGTTACTCCCCAAATCCTTGTTAAGCTAATTTCATAGGAAGCAGGAATTTGTGTTGGTGTTTCTGAATGCTGTATAAAGCCCAGCGTTCAGAAGGAACCATTCAGTAGCCCCAAAGTGTGGCACTGTTTAAAATCAGTCAGCACTTGCAGACAAAATTCCACCACCGCCCAACACGGCACCATCAGTCGATATATGGTTAGATATTAATTAGCAAGGGGCAGATAAAAATGTTGACTTTCAAGTACTTCTGGAAGTACCAAAATTTTCAACAAGCAATGAGAACAATAAGCTATGTTATATAAAAGGTCATGCATGTGATGCCATACAGGGGTCATGTAATTATTGAGATAGCTACATGCATTCCTTTTAACAAATTGTAATTTGTTTCTGAAGAAGGAATGTGGAGAAAATGTACAAGATCCAGGGAATCTGTGTCTGGATAAATTGATAACTTAGTCAAAATTATCAATTTGATTAATTCAACCTGTGGAATTTGGTGCCAGTTGAGAGCAAGTATATGCAGACATATTTTGTGGAAAACTTTGGAACGCCAACATACAATGAAAAATTTTTCTTTGCAATATTTTTTTTTGTTTTTCTTATTAGCACCAAATAAACATCCACAATCTACTTCTCACCACCTTCATGAAAGAGCTGTGCCCAGTAGGGGTGGTGATGCACAGATACAGTTAATGAGGCAAGAGAGGGCACATGCTACACACAGGAGGAAATGCAGAGTAAAACACCTTTATCTGTGATAGGGAAATGGAAAGAGGTTTGTCTTCCTTTGAAACAGTGACTGGAGATACAAAGCTCAAACAGAGGGGATTTTTGGCTTGGTTGAGATCTGTTTTTTACCTCTACCACGATAACTGAGTTCCAGTGTTGCCATAAAAACAGATGACAAAGTTAAATACTGCTCCCAGAGTGTGTTTGTGTATAAAGCAGCGATTCATTTATATTTCTCTATATGTGTTTATTTTCATGGCACAGTTTCATTCACTGGTTATTTTTGAGACTATAATACATCTTGGGTGTTCTGGCTAAACTGATGCTGCCAAAATTGTCAGCAAAAAGACCGGAAAAGCTGATGAGCCTTAAACTTTTCCCCAAACAACTGCTCAGTTCTTCAAGATATGGAAGAGGCAGAAAGTCCAAGCAAGAGGAGCAGTAGGAAACCAGGGAGGAGGGGTAGAAATTTCTGTCTGACATGGATTTCACAAACCTCTGTGTGTGATCTTTTAGAGACTTTAAAACATTTATCTACAGTTATTAGCATTTTAGGAGTTATAAGAGATTTGAATATAAGGGAAAGGTAGTTCAAACTTCAGTTGAGTGCCCTGCTTTTTCACTAGTTTCTTGCTTTCATTTTGCTGAAGAGTTTAATATGTTTATAAATTGCACCTGTAATATTTTCAGGAACATCTAAACACGATTTTTGAAATTTTTTTTTTAGACTAAGCTCTCCAAAGGTATGTACAATACAATTCCTGACAATTTTAACATGAACAAACTGAAGAAACAGCTCTGCAGTTTCCCAGGACTAGTGTCTCTTTTCCAAATGGGACTTGCGCTAAGAGTTGGTTAGGTATTTTTAACTAGTATGCCATATAATTAAAAAACTAAATATATGCATAAAAATAAAAACTACCATGGATAATTCTTATTCCCCTCTGTGGGTTTGTCAGACCCACTGTTGTTAGTGGAGTCTTCTCCTAGCAACTCCTACTAACATCAGAATTACTTGTTGAATGTTCATACTCCACACTGAGAGTTTGCTACTTGGCATTGCTTTATGTGCAGATTTCATATGCCCATATCTCTGGTTATTTTCACCAGGTTTAATTTGGTTTCCTGTCATCTCACCAACACTTTTAATAACAGCTTTATGCTATTACTTACTGAGCTTCTCTGCTGTAGTTCTTTGTATTTGTGAAAAAAACTATGAAGATGAAGATATGGTCCCTGCCCCAAGGAGGCTATAATTAAAACAAGACCAGACTTATAGAAACATATATTCCAACTGGCCTCTAACTGGATGGTCTGTTTAGTTTTGTTTTGACGTATTGTATGAAGCAGCATTTAACAGATGTTGGGAAATTAGCTCTCTCAGCTCCTCATATAAACTTAGAGCAGAGATTCATGTGTATGAATTAATTTCATCACTGCATGTGGGTATTAGTATCATCAGGCATTTTTAAATGTTTGTGCCTATTCTGCTGTACTTTGAGTCCTCCTTGGCAGAAAATATAGAAACTTCTCAAGAGAAAGTGCCTCAGCTGTAGCAATACTTTCTAGCACAATACTGATGATTCTCTTCTGTTGAGTGAAAGATGTTGCCTTGTACAAGCCTGGCAGTGGGGAAAAAAAAGGGAAGTGTCAATTGTTCCATTTCAGACCCTCTATATGCCGTTTTGACAAAAAAAATCCCCAAAAAACCCAGAGTGGAGGGATCTCCCTGTGTCTTTTATGCCAAGATATCCCTCTTATTATAAGTAATGCTAATTTATTATGCAAATCCTGTAGCCGATATCCTTTTGGCTGCTCATGTCCCTGCTGAAAAAGCACACATCCAGCAAGGTGACAGATTTTCCCACTCCTCCTCTTTGGCAGGAGAATTGACTGTCGAGGATTAGAATCCCTTTCACAGCTTTCAGGGCTAAGTCAAACCAGCATGGGGCAGGGAGCTGACAAAGCAAGGCTTGCCCCTCTGTGCTGTGTACGGGCAAGAAAACGAGGCAGGTCAGGCAGAGAATGGAAACAAGACCTGGGACAAAGCCTAAAACAAAATGAAATTAGAAGAGAAGCATAGCTGACAAAATGGAACAGATATTTCATAATTTCCACCTATGTTTAATGTATTTTGCATATCACATCTGTATTTTTTTTGTGCCCTCCTTAGTTTAATTTTCATACATTGAAGACTTAAGTGCTTCTAAATGCTTCTTAAATGCTTCTAAAACAACAGCTATGGTTTTAGAAGATCATTTCATACCCACCCCACTCAAATTACGACAGATGTGCAATGTTAATTTAGGGTGAGTGGGCACAGATGTTATCAAAATCACTCTCTTACCTGCCAACTCCACCAAATTTTCCAGTGCTTGGATATTTTCTTCCACTGATGTGTGGAATTTTATTGTAATGTTCTCTTTGCCTTTTTTCCCCCTCAGATGTTTTATTCAGTTACTAAACCTTCATATGGCTTCCTCCTCTATCAGCTCTCTGAGCTAAAACAATACTTCATGGCAATCACTGAACAGAAAAGCAGCTCTGAAGATACTGATGTGATTAGGTGTGAGGCCAAGAACTTGTGCTGAGTGCTAGAAGAGCACTTTATAACCACAGTAAATCAGTAAGTTTGGGCTAGACAACATGGCAGAAGGGAAGTGAAGTGATGTGAAATATGAGTTGGGGAAGAATGTGAAAGAGAGGGAAGTGAAAATGCATATTTAAACTGGATTTTCATTTTCCAGTGTTACCAAAGGGTGTGTTAACCAGTCAGCTTTTCTTTGCTGACTCTGAATTCTCTTCCTTACTTCAATATTGCACTGCTAAGACACAACTGCACAGCAAAACGTGCTGATATGAGCACTCTCTGTGCCTCAGACCTGGGAAAAGCTATTGTAACACAGCACTAAATTTGGACTAATGCACCCTGCCCCTCAGCAAGGACTAATAGCTCAGGATCAGCCTCATGCTAACAGCTTTTGAGCTGTCTGGAATGGAGGCAAAGTGAGTTTTATCTTCCCACAAGGTACTTTGTGGAGCTATCCATATTGGGTCTAATTTGGAAGAAGCATTGAAAGCTTTTTTAACACATGACTGTGTCATACACCAACAAAAAGCAAAGTGTATTGCAAAGGAGGGAAGCATCACTGCCCATATTTCGTGATACACAGTATTAGGACAAGAAAAAGCAATACAATGGCCAGGTCTGGGGTGTGGTTCAGGTCTCCATTGCCTTATCCATCAGAAATGTTGTGACTCTAACTGGCAATAGCGAGACTGTTCATATTCTTCACTAATAATCAGTCCCATAATTCTTTATATTAAATCCTATGTTTATCAACAAATGGATTAATTACAAACCCTACAGTGCACTCCACACAGCCTGATTTTTTCCTAGTTTGATACCTACAGAATCAAAGCAGAATTATGTCAATCTGTTGTGAAATTGGGCATAATTTTAATTTCTGTAAATTGGTGAAAGCAAGAACAGTACCCCTATAAAAATAAGCAATGCTTGTCACACATCAAGTTTCATATTTTTACATAGAAAGTGAAAGAAAAAGCTCCTAATTTCCTCTAATTATGTTTTGGTTACCAGTTACTTAATGTTCTAATTAATATAAAGAAGTTCATTGTGTGCAATACACAATGTCCTGTGTTGCTCTGTCTACCTTTGTGCTTAATTTTATTTTCCAAAACCATGATGTACCATTAATGACATAACCTAGCCTAGAATTCAAGTCTGTTTTAACTTGGTTTCCTTCTGTGGCATTGTATCTGGGACTCATTTGGATTTGAAGATCTCAGGCTGTTTTAGAGACATGGCAGGAATTGTGCTGTTTAGAAAGATGTGCTTCCATCGTGTGGACAATATAAAGAAGTGCAAAAAAAGGTTGCAAAATTGGCAAATACAGTTAAGTATCTGTATTTGTTATTGTGAATTTGATGAATTATAAATATGTATGATACCATATAAGAGCCCTGCACAAATCTGCGGGTTTAACATTACTAATCAAGAATATTGATTTAATCCCGTTTATTTTCAGTTCAAGAAATCCTTTCCAGTGAGCACAGAGTGATCAACACACACCAGTCTGCAAGCTACTTTTAATCAGCACCCAATTCCAACATTACCTGCTTTTGTATTCATCTCTGTATCTGTTTATCTCTTTGTTTTTCCTCTAAGTCTTTGCAAAACTTGTTTTTGTACAGTGTGCGTTGCTTTCCTTCCCCTCAAACGCACACACAAACACTCCTACCCAAAACATCAGCCAGCCCAGGCACCCTGCCCACACAATCCTCATTCCTGCATGAGTTCACACGAAGCTTTGTTTCAGAAATGGTTTTGATTTAAAGCCTCTTCTTGTTTCCTACATTTGACCCAGAGTTAAGAGACTTAAGAGTTGAAATAGCTGCATCTAATACCAGTAAAAGTCCACAATGGCCAAGTTAGAAACACTACAGTGCATTCATGCAGTTTAAGTCTTACTAAACTTAAATATTTGCAAAACTTTGTCTACTAAATTTTAATATCTACAAAATATAAGGAGATTTATGTCAATCCGTTGTTATAATGGGCAAATTTTAACCTCTGAATGTTGGACTATTAAGAGATCCTCTAGAAAAACATCAAACATCATGTTAATTATCCTTACATAGAAAGTGAAAGGAAAACGTGAAAGAAGTCGCTAAAAATAATTTCCTCGGTAATAGCCCATCTATAATAGGTCTGTAAAGGTTTTCACATAAGAAGTGTGATTCTAAAGCTGTCCTCTGCTGCACAGTCCCCCAAAGCAAACCTGCATGTCACAGCAGCATCATCTGCCTGCTGCTCTGAGATCCTGTATGCCTAATGCTAGTTAGCTGATGCTGCAATCTGCTGATTTAATTTATATTGAATAAAGGTAAAATTTTGCAAGCCTTGCCTGTGGGCTTCAGGTTATTTGGGAATAGAGCTTAAAGATATGTTTGGACCAATCCCTTCTTTTGTGAAAGTTCAGTGGGTTTGTTCTGGAGAATTTAGAAAGTTTTAATTGACCTTTATAATCACTGAAGATCTTATGAGTCAAGATTGGTGTGGTATTTTACTCAGTAGTCACTTCCTTTGTGCAGAAAGAACCTGTTCTTGGGGTACAGTAGGAGATGAAATAAATATATATTTAACAAAATGGATATGATGGAATGCCATGCAGTAGAAGATTTTCTGTGATGCTGTTTCAGCTTCTATATAAAGACAGATAAATGTATGCAGTAATGACATCTGTTTTCCAAGTCTTTGCATTTTATACTTCGTTGAATTTGTTTTCAAGAAAATGTGAGTTTCAGCTGAAACTGGCCTTTTTTTTTTTTTTCATATGGATGCTCTGTTATCTAATTAGGTAGGAACATAGACTACAATCTTTTTCTTACTGGATAAACTTATAGCATGTCACATCTGTTTTCTGCTTTGGCATTTACTTTCATGAAACTTTCAATTTTCTTTGACAATTTTACCTCTACTCTCAAACTTGTTAGAAATTACTAACAAGGATAGGAAAATGCTGTGGGTGAGAGATAAATGGAACATCGTGATGCATGGAAAAGGCTATTTTAAGTCTCTAGTTTGTATCACTGAGCTCAAGCTCTTGATTACTTGATATTAAAGTGTTCCAAACACACCAACAAACATAAAAAAATCAATTTATATCCATGAATTAGAAGATAATTTCAAGATAAAAACCCTCACTTGTGATTTAATAATTGGCAATGTTGTGCTAGATGGAGGGTGGAACAAGGTCAACAACCAACTTTCTTTCAGATGAACTTTAAATGTCAAAGCATTCCATGATAACTTTGCGTGTGTTTGGTTTTCAGTGTTTTGGAAACTGTCCACTCACCCTTTTAAAAATTGTGACACTGGTTTTGCTTTGGAAGAATTGGTTACATACATTCTGAGAGCCAGTAATTTAATGAAAATCTATTATGTTTCCTCGTGTATGATAACTTCTGTCATCGGTGAAGATGAAAATGGAAAAAGGAGCCTTTCCTGATTTACAATTTTTGATGTGTTGTTCATCAAATTTTAAGAGTTTTTTGCCCATTATAACCTTGATGAGTTAATGAGATTATGCAATATTACTAATGGCAAATTTTCATTTCTATTTTAAAAATAAACATCTCTAAAATGTAAACAGAAAGAAAAAAAATCAGTGTCTCATCAACCTCTCCTGGCTGGAGTCTTGGGCTTTTATATTCTCTGTCTTTGCATGAAACTCATTTACTCTTATACCCTTCTGGCAAAGCTTCATGTCTTTCAAGCATTGTACCATCTTCGGGACCAGGATTTCTTGTAATTATCTCCCAGTAATTCTTATCTTCTTCAACTCTGCGGGAATTCAGATAATTGTGACAAATGACTTCAAATTCTCTTCCAAAATGAGTCCTGCAAAGTCAAAAGAGATGGGATAGGCAGGGAGAAGTAACATATATACAAATACAAATAACATATATACAAATAGAAAATCTTCATTACTTGTGAATTGTTTGAGATTTCCTCATTTTTCTCTTGGTTTACTCAGAAATATCACCATGCACTTTCAAATACCAGACCCTTACAAGAAATTCCATAACCCACTCTGTCTCCTATGAACAGTTCAGGAATTTGAAATCCAAAATAAATGCCACCTTTCTAGCCTCAGAGCTAAAAGCAGCCTCAGCAGAATAAGGCTCTGATATACCAACCTGATTTGCAAATGCTGGTTAGGCCTCATCCCCACTTCTCTCTGACTGAGGAGCTTTCTGGCTACTCAAGAACTTCTTCAGCCTCAAACTTTCAGATCTTTCATCCTCAAAAACCTTACACAAATCCTCAGACAGGTCTTGATAAGAAGTCAATGGGAAACATTGGTATACTCCTTAGCAGGGCCTAATCAATATTAATTTAATGTATGTATATTAACTCAATTGAGGGATTACCTTCACCTTGTTGAGACATTGATTCAGATGGACATAAGCATATAGTTTTATGCAGTGCGGTTTTAGTCCTTTGTTGCTTACACTTCCTAGTATATAATTCTTTTCCTTCAAAAGTAACCCAAACAACTGACATTGCTCAAAATATTCAAAGGGAGAACTACCAAGAAACTAAAGAACACTAAAAGAATTATATGATAATGAAAAATTAAAAAAAAAAAATCCAAACAACTAAGAATGATCCAACTGTCTACAGTAGCACATATTACAGCCAAGAATTAAAATAAGGGAAAAGAGAAATAATTTCATTCTGCACTATTTTCCATTTTCTCAGTATGTTCCTAAAGCCCCTCTCTTGCTCCTCACAGTAATTCTTGATGTTGGCACATCCCTTTGCACAGCCCTGCCAGTTTAAGTTATTCTTACCACACACAGAAGGTCCTGGGAACGGCTAAGTTGCGATTGGTGTAGCAATGTGTGATAATAATTTTAGTTTCTGACTGGAAAAAAAAGAACAAGGGAAGACACTTGACAAACGTTTTTAAACTGATACTGTGAATAAAGATTGTCTTTAACAATTTAATTTTGACAGTGCTTATTAGTGAGCTTATTCATGTAAATGAGTCTTAGTTCAAGGCTGTAAAGGAATAGTTGCATTTGGGATACTCTGTTGTACACCAGCACCTCAGGAAGCCTAGCAGTTATCTGCTAGAGGAAAATACCTTGTTTACAAAAGGCTGAAAACATTTAGAAAATCATCCCACTTATTCAGATCCCTTGAGAATTTTACTAGACATTTAATGTACAGGACCTCTTATTTAATAACATCTCCAAATATTGGAAATCAAATTTACTGTCTCCAAAGGCCTGAAAAACAGGTAAGTAAATGCACTCTCACAACATGATAACATCAGCCTTTGAAAATTTCTGATGAGAAAAGCTGAACAAGTCAACCTCAAAATGAACAGTAGAAACAAATACTTGTATAAGCAGATTCCCTAATTAAAGAGATTGTTCCTTCCCTCTTCCCCTTCCTAAAAGTAGAGGTCAGAACTGCCATAAGGCAAATATGTGAATAAAATCAACATAACATTTTTTTCTCACTAGTCCAGCTGTTTCAATTAAATTTTGATAACATTTCCTACAGTTTCAATTCCTTACAGGAACTGGAAATCCTTCGTGTTCAAGACGCAGTTGTGGATCCAAGGACTTGGCTTGCCAGAAAGTCAAATAGGAAAGCTCAGCTGTCAAAAATACTTTCTGAAGGCGAGATTTTGTAGCAAAATTTTTAAATGTCTTGTGGTCACTTGCTAGATAAAACTGTAAATGAAAATATATATTAAGGACAGTATTGATGTAAAAGAAGCAATATATGTAATTTTAAAATATGTTTTTGAAGAAAAAAAAACATTTCTCTTGGCTCCTGGCAGATCAGTCTTCCCAGCTAAAACTATGCAGGCAAAACCCATAGGATAGATTCTATACTGTTGATAAACTCATTAAGTAGTTACTCTATATGCAGATTTGTGAATACTGATTTAAAATTGGATTTACATTCCAAATATTTTTATCTCACCAAAGTGATTGATGAGAAGGAAAACTTTTTCAAAGTTGTGGTGATTTATTTTGAGTGCATACATGTGTGTAATGCCTTATTTGCTTTTCATTTGCAGAGGGAAAGAATGTTACTATTTAATAGAAATCTACTTCCTCAGAATGATAGAATAGTCCGTGGCTTTATATTCCTGCTATGGATTATCTTCATAAGAAAGAAAATCTTCTCATTTTGGAGTTTCACAGAATATTCTGAGTTGGAAGGGACCCACAAGGATCATAAAGTCCAACTCTTAAGTGAGCTGTTCAAAGTGAAAAAACCCTAAAATCTTTCATGATTCTTTCATGATTCACAATCTAATTGTGATTTCTTTTTCTTTCCTTTTTTAGATTTCTTTTATTCAGTCATTCTGGCTAACAGCCCCCCCTTGGTCCACACACCTGACCTTGGCAAGTAGCATAAACTTTCTAATCAAGTATAATTTATCTTGATCTGTGCATGATTCTGAGCCTGTTCTGTAAAACTAAGATATTGCACCAGTGTACAGCTTTATATGTCTATTCTTGGAGAGGGATTCAATGCACATTATCAGTATATGCCACCACTGCCATTTCCAACTTTATTGCCTTACCAGTTTGTCAGAAACCCCTCCTTTTGTCCCAAGAACAAAGTTTTGCCCATATCGAAGTGGTTCGCCCACTGCACTTCCATCAACACTGTTAAAATTGTAAAAAGAAAAAAAGGTACATTCAAATCATCAGTTTTACTACTGTTTAGGGGTTTTGTCTGTTTTGGTCTACAGTTAGATGTTGCTTTGTGGCAACCTTTTGTATTATTTATCTTTTAAAATAGGTAAAATATCTTAACCTAAGGCAGAGACTTTGACCATTGAGCAGGACCCTGTTCTTCCGTTTTTTCTCCAACAAACAGCAGCAATTAAATATATATTTGAAATAGAGATTATGCTGGATTTTTTAGAACAGAACCATGTCCACTTCATGGAAAGCAAAAGCAATTACACATATTTCTGCTTGCAAGAGAGTGAATATTAATAGTAATTATATTTGGACATGTCTTGTCTGCAACTGGAATAAAAACAGCTGCAGAATTTACCAAGCGATACAGTGAACTTGATTCTGTCTTCACACCTAAGCTGATATAGAGGTCCTTGGAATGATTCAGAGTAATAGGGAGCATAGAATCAAGCTTAATGCATGACTGAAGATTAAATAAATAAATAAAATTTATTTATTTAATAAATAAATAAATTGATTTTAAAAATTTAAATAAATTTATTTGCTTAAATTCAAATAATATAAATAATTTAAATTTAAGAAATTTATTTAATACATTTCTTAAATAAATTAAATTTACTCATATTCCTATGTATATTGGCAAACTTCGTTGCATATTTCTCAAAACAAGATACCCAAAACTAAAACAATAATTGAAAAACAGCTCAGAATAAAGTAGCAGACCTTACAATACAGAAAGCATTCCGACCGACGGGGTCCACCCTCTTGACTGCACTGAGTCCATGTGAGAGCTGCAGGGGCTCGTCCGAGTACAGGGACACTTCCTCCATGTCCACAGCCAGGGTGACATCCCCGCACAGCTCGGGGTCCCTCTCCTCCACACCCGGGGATTTGCTCTCTGGGTTCATAAGCAACACGGTGTCTCCAAAGTGAACAAATCCATCAGAAGATATTGACAGCTCAACCTAAATTAGAATTTACATAGTATTTTACGGAATTATCTGAACCTAACATCAGAAGTGTTTTAGAGTATATATAGTATACTATAAATAGTTTATTTAGTATATAAGTTCCGTGTCATTCTTAGCACATGCAGAACAAGAATAAGAGTTATGCCACTCTTATTATGGGAGGTGGACACAACCCTCTTTAAAAATTACCGTCTTGAAAATATTCTCTTGAAGTCTGGCTAATCGCTGTACTAAAAGTTGTCCTTGATCTCTCTTCCGGATAAAATCCCTCAGGAGCTCCTGTTGGCAAAGGAGAGAGGAGCAGATGTGTTATCCAAGACCCACAATCTGGCGTTTACAGCGGATTTAGGGCGGCGGGGGCAGGCCGGAGCGGGGGTGGCGGTACCTGCTGCGCGTACTCCTCCTCCAGCCAGTTCCCGATCCGCACTCCCACTCTGTAGGAGGCCATGGCCGGGCCGCACCGCGTCCCGCGTCGCCATAGCGACCGCGCCGCGCCGCGATTGGCCGTACGGGGTGGGCGGGACCGCGATTGGCCAGCCCCCTCCGGGAACAAACGGTCGCGATTGGTC
>VWZU01001231.1:3598803-3652851 GCA_013397095.1 Sterrhoptilus dennistouni
GGTCGGCAGTCATGGGGTGGTGAAGGGGGGAAAAGCGAGTTTAGATCATCTCGTCCCACTGTAAATCCAGCGCGAAACCTTGTCCCCGTGTCCACACATCTTTTAAACATCTCCTAGGTGGTGACTCCACCGCCCTGGGCAGCTTGTTCCAGTGCTTGGCAGTCCTTTCGGTGGATCTGAACTTCACCGGAGCAATCTGAGGCTGTTCGCTCTTGTTCTATCGCTTAACAGTCTCTTCTCCAGAGCAGTAAGAACAGCTCAGGTCAATCGAGTGCCCCTCCTCGGCCACTTGCTTTTTACATTCCATGTTGGACAAAGAGGTGCATCAGTTTAAAACAACAAATGAGTTTCACTCCATTGTCACTATCAGTGAACACTGTCAATCATAGAATAGTGTGGGTTGAAAGGGACCCTTAGAATAATCTCTTTTCAGTCGGAAGGCGCACCATCGCCAGACCAGGTTGCTCCAAGCCCCATCCAAGGTGGCCTTGTACATTTCTGGGGACGGGGCAGACACAACCTCTCTGAGCAACCTGCGCCGTGTTTTACCGCCCTCAGTGTGAGAAACTTCCTGATGTTTAGTGTGAGTGAATGCGTCAGGTGAATGTTTTGATTGTAAATGTTTTGCTTTGTTGTTATCTTCGTTTGAAATCGACATGGCAAGTTAAGCTAAGTGACTGTGCCGTGTGTTTATTTTCCAGACAGGCTGAGCCAATGATCTTCAGAGATGCTGTAGATCCTTGCACAACACATTTAATCCCTTTACAACTGTCACTGCTTTCTTGCAAGCTTGCTTTCGTAAGGTTTGAATGCTGGACAACTTAGAAAGATTAAAAGAAAATGTTTTTCTGCGTGGACAGCTGAGCTACATGTCATCATCAGGCAGTTTTGACAGTAATTCACGTGAAACTTGGCTCTTTTCTCTTTGTTATTTAACCCAAACGTTATTACTCAAAAAGTTGTTATTTAGCACATCCCAAAACTTTTAAGGACCGAATACAATCCATTTTTGTTCAAATAGCACCACTCAGTGTTCAGTCGTGGTAAGTGACACTTGCCTGCACCTACCTCTGTTGTCATCAGTGCTTAAACTGTGTCATTAAAATAAGGAAGAAACTTTGTTCATCTTAGCCGAATGTCAAAACCCGAACACCTCTTTCATGTTTCAGAGTTAAGCCACTAAATCAATATTCAGTAATGAATCATTGTTACAAAATCATCTGTTGTACTTAGCTGTGTCATTAAGAGCATGTGCACTGTCTTGCACCATGTAGCTAATATATAGAATTCACAGCAAGATTCCATGGTTTTGTAGCTTATACAGTGCTAATCTATACTTAGTTACCTATTCATTCTGATGTGGAGAGAAGGATTTGTACTAAAATGTAACTGTGTACAGAAATATCTCCAAGCATCTCATAGCAGGGTTATGCTGTGAGTATCGCGGTCACCTGCAAGGATTTAATTTCTGATTACATAGTATTTCCTTTAAACAAACAAACAAAAAAGCTCCTTATAAAGGTGTTTGAAAATTGAGCCTCTTCCCTGCTGGAAAGGTTACAAGCCTATTTAACTCAGCTCAGTTTCCTTTTGTGCAGATAAAATCTGTGTTTACTCCTAACTGTTGTTTGCTTTATTAAATGATGTGAAGAAAAGCTGCGCTTGTGAAAAAATTGATCTATGTTTTGTGTGTCAAGTTATGCCAGAATAAAAATTGACCACAATTAAAGATCTGTGATATTTACTGAAAACAACAGTATTACCTTTTTTTTAAAAGTCATTATTAAGTAAAATTATAGCCAGCTACTTTCAGAGACTCTTCTCCTACTGTCTAGAATTACAGATCTTTTACCCTTTTTATCTTCTCTTTTTGTCTTTTTTAATAGAAGATAACTAAGTGGTTGAGAAGACTCCAAATAGCACATAGACCTGTCTAGGCCATTAGCTTGCATAAAAGGCTGGGCTGGTTAGACTTTTAATTGCCTTAAGCCTGTCATAAATATGTGGGTTTTAAATACTTTAAATTATAAATGCATTGATATATTACAAATTATCTTGTGTGGTCCAATCTGGCTAAAATGACATGGTCTGAATGGGTGTGAACATATATTAAGTCCATGAAAGATAAATTTGATCTTAGAGAAAGTGGCAGAGCAAAAAGTACTAGCAAAAGACAGAAAAAAAAGTCATCAAATCACACACATATTGAATGAGAATGTTTTTAATACCTTCCTTTTCTGCCTTGTGAGTGTGTCTATGGTTTTTTTTTCCTGTTTTCTTTTTCCTTTTGAAAATTGTGAGTATGTCAAATTTGATTAACAATACAGACTAAATAATACTGCACAGGAGTAAAACATTCTCTGGGACAATTTGTCTGCTTTCATGTTATTATTTTACACTAGCATTACTCTGACATATGCTATGAATCAGTTTTCTTTGCTGTTATTAGGTTTCTGGCAATTAAAGTGATTAATCTACTTGTTAATAACATAACTACAGTTTCTTATTCTAACCTATGCCCTAAACACTCCTCTGTTCACAGAACAAAAGGAATTAAGTAGTTTATGTGATGTGATTTAAGGATTGTTGTTTTGCCTCTTGTGGGGATGCCTCCCTTTTTGGCTGTGAATTCAGTGTGGAATTTTCCTGTAATGCTTTTTGCTGGCAAGCAGTGAACCTTTTCATGGTATATTATTTTCTGAAATGTAGCAATCCATTAAACAGACCTTTCAGTCAACCTTTTACAAGAAAGAGGAGCAGGATTCTTGTGTGCCATATTGGCAGTAAGTTTGCTGATAAAGTACATGAGTGGAAATTTACCCTACATGGGATCTGGTTAAAGACATCCAAATGGATATTATTGTTCATTTGGTGTTTTATACCCAAAACCCAGAATATTTTAAAATATTCTGCTGGAGAAGGAGGAAAGGGAATAATTTGCAATGTGTCCAAGACCACCAAATACTTGCCAGTTAATTTGGATTGAGTTATCCACATCTCCATGGTGTTTTCTACTGCTTTCTAATTTAGACTTGTACAGAGCATTCCCTTTAGAGAAGTTGTATTATGAATATTTTCTCTTCAAATTGAGCTGTTCCATTATGATTGACTGTGCCAGCTATTGGAAGATTTTCTCCTCTGCCTGGCTGAATTTCATTCAGATGGACTTGAAAGACCCCTAGAGTTCTGTATTTCTCAGAAAAATATCATCATTCAAAAAGCAGTAATTTATGAAAAGAATATAGAAAATTCAAATTATGTCTCCAAGAAATAACACTGTATTTTTCAGAGATCTGTATTAATTCTGAATAGGCTAAAATACTTTCATCAGCAATAAATAGTTTAGTGTGAACAGAAACACCATTAACAAAGCTCTATTGCTTCTTACATTTATCTCTTTACAGGACTGTGCATTATGTATGTCTACCCTTAGGCAGTTTAAAAATGCTTATTTTCCAATCTGTGAAGTATTTCTCCAAGGTGTCTGACCAGAACAATGAGATTGGCCATGGCATTGACTAAGAAAAAGTCTTTGTTGACTTTTTTTAAGAACTGCTTGCTGGGGACCTACTTGAAGAGAAATGTGATGTTCACCCACTTCCAAGGTATGGAAGGGAAACTCATGGTTTCTGATCTCTTTAAACTTTAGTTTCCATGAATACTCATCCTTGAGATTTTGAAATTTGCTTTTTGTTAGCAATTTTTGTATGCAAAAAGCATGATTGTCTGTAAGAGAAAAAAAACAGCCCTAAGCTCCATGACTTAAGCTGACTTTGACTGTGTGGGTTGTTCAGGCATAAAGTCCTGCCAACGTGAACATACTCCTCCTGAAACTGGAAGGCAACATTTCTGCATGACCTCTTGTGACCCAGATCATTTTGTTTGTTCCCACTTTAGGGCTATCTATAGATAGTGCTCAGGGTTGTCTTTGCTTCCCTTTTTAGCCTTGCCTGCCGCATGATTCCTCTCCTTTATTGTGAATTGCCTATTGGATCAATCATTGCCCTGTGATGTCACTTTCCTCCTTTTGGATTTTACTTCCCTGTGAGGATAGTGTTAAGATAGAAACCAGCTTGTTCCCTTCATTTTCCATGGTACAAATATATGATTCGGCCTTGAAGAAAAGTAATGATGTATACAAATAACACTTGACATACTGGTCAGTCCATCTTCAAACCTTTCCTAAATTTGTGTGTTAGAAACTGTATCCCACTGGCCCCCATTAGAAGCTTATTTGTGGTAGTTAAGGTTTAGAGATAAGGAAATTATAGAGATCAGAGTACTTTGGTTCACATGAACGTGTTACATAAAATGAACTGTCTAGAAGGAGGAACAAAAACTGATTTATGTATTTATACCGCAAAACATGAATCAGTTAAATATTTCTGGCAGAGCAAAAAGGAACGTGATGAGAATCTTTTGTCCTAAGGGGGAAAGAACATGTGTATTGTAATTGTTTTTAACATTTTCTGCCACCATTCTGCTATTTATGGTTTTGAATTGGCTGACCCTACTCTGGCAGTGTATTTATGTCAGACATCACGGCCTACAGAAAGTATTTTATATGTCTGAAGACCCTGGCAACTGTTCTAATTTGAGGCTGAGAATATTTAGGCATTTCTGTGTCACAATGGGTTTGTAAATTAACACTGCTTAGTTGGTGGCTTTTTTTTGAGCTGTGGGAGAGCAATGGTGTTGAAACATAATGCTGAGGATGCAACAAATGGATGGAGTACAAATAATGTAATATGTAAGAAAATTCCTCAATTGCCATTGCAATGTAGAATGTACAAAGTGTATTTGGTAGTCCAAACTGAAAAACTAGACCATTCACTCCATGAACACCTGTTCTGCAGAGAAATAACTTTCTTGCTGAAAAAACTTTTAAGTATTGGAAAGAGTCTTCCTGTATGTACTTTTCAGTGGACTGGAATGATACAGAATAGGCCATTTTTAATCTGAGTTTTAACTGAGGCCTCCTAAAAAAAAAAAAAAAACAAGTAAAATGGATTAGTGTGAAAGCAAGTGCTGAGCTCTTTACAAAGGAGGCAGAGTGTCTGCTCTGTCTGCAGGAACAGAGTTTTTATGCTGCTCCCCTGGGGTCTCTATGATCACACAGAGCACTGGGGGGGTCTGTGCTCCCCTCTTAGGGGAGCTCCGGAAGCAGCTTGGAATTGCACTGGCATCTCATAGGTATAGGGAACTCCTGGTTAAAGTTCAGAATAAAATGTGTTTAAAATGTGTTCTTCATGTTCATTGAGGTCATCAAAGAGCAGCTTTCCCTTCTCCCTGCTTCTGGCAGCAGAAAGTATTTTCAATAAAATATCAGAACTAATTATTGAGATCACCAGACCGTAAGCATTGCCATTATTTAAACTTTTGATAATCCATCTTGGAGGGAGGAAGCAGATAGACAAAGAATGCATTGAGTCATCATAATCCATATGATTTGTTCATATCTTACTCCCTAAGAAAGTTTTTTTTCACCTTGATAGGAGTTTCTGAGGAGCAAGAAATATCAAATAAATGTCAAGGCTATTTACATTTTTAACTAGGGTTTTCACATGGAAAGAGAAACCCCAAATACATTTGAGCAATCTTAAGCTGTAGTAGCCACAGCAAATGAAAAATGAAAGAAAAGATTAATGATATAAAAACTAATGAGTTCAATTCAAAAAGAGAAAAGCTGATAGATTTTCTTCTTGTTGGAGAGTAGACCACTGATGCAAGTGGACTGATATTTGCATAAGATGATTATCAAAGAGGAAATGCATTTGCATTTATGTCTCCATTTTATGTAGTCTTGGCATCAAAAACTGTTCTCTCTCTTAAAAAATTCATGTGGTGATAGAGTTCTCTGTGGAGAACAATCACTAAATCCACAAAGAACTTTTTAATTTCTGTTGATCTTGGCAGCAGTCTTTGGCAAAACTTAAAGCAGCAATGCTGTCTTACGGAAGACTTGCTTGATTTCCCATGATGTAACAGGGTATGTAAATAATTCAGTAGAGTCAACTTAGAGATAAAAAAATTCTGAATGGAGATGGTCATGCAGAGATGCAAGTTCCAAGGCTTAAGAGTACAAACATGCAATTAGTGAGACAATGCAGGCTTTTATGTCAAAATATTAGTAAAAATGCAAAATTAGAAACATCAGGAAACTGGTTACATTAGCAAAGAAGTTTCATGTGGAAATTTAGGCCACTTGCATATTGTATGACTTAGGAAAACAGAATAAATTCAGAAAGGAGAAAGGTGAATTAACCTTGGGAAAGCAGCTAGACCTGAATACTAGCTGTAAGGAGAGAGAAAAGTAGTGGCTGGATGGAGGAATAAGTGGCGTTCCTGATTCGTCAGACTTGGAGCATGAAGACAGAATCAAACTGACCATTGGGTTCTGGTTGATAAGGAATGCAATAGTGACATCATGGCAGAGAAGGAATCCTAAAATCAGCATATCCTGATTTGAAAGAGTTCCACTGAGATCACTGAGTCCAGCTCCTGGCCCTGCACAGGACCACTCCAAAATCACACCATGTGCCCAAGGGTGTTTTCCAAGTGCTTCTTGAGCTCTGTCAGGCTTGGTGCTGTGACCACTCCCCTGGACAGGCTATTCCAGTGCCCAACCATCCTTTTCCCTTTTACTCAACCTGAGCTGCCCTGACTCAGCCTCACATTGCTCCCTCAGGTCCTGTCACTGTCACCAGAGAGAGAACATGCCTGCCCCTCCTCTGCCCCTTGTGAGGAAGCTGCAGACAGCTGTATTCTAAAGGAAGCTTTCAAATGTACATAATTTTTTCCTTCTCCTGCTCTCTTATCCTTCATGGTCCTGCACTCTCAAATTTCATTTACTTTTTCTACCTCTCAAGTTGTTTTCTTCATTCATTTCGGGGGTTTCTTTTCCCAGTCCTCTGGTTCATAGAATCTATCAGGGCTGCTTGGACCTTTGGGAATTTGTAGGCATTTCTGATGACACTCCACTGTTACAGGTATTTTTGCTGATACACATTCCTGTAGGTACTTTCTGAGTATCACAGATGCTATGTGTTAATTTATCCATTATTTTTTGTAACCACCTTTCTCTTTTCTTCTCTTGTGCTTGTTTGTTAAATCCTGAGCAACATGTACACCACAATATAATTGAAGGGCAGCACCTTGATCCCTTCTGAAAGTTATATTGAAAATCCTATGGCTTCTTACATATTTTTTATAATTATATCTTATTTGGGTGTGCTTTTATAACACTATTTCTGTAGCAAGCATCTTCTGTTGCTTGCATCTTCCATATTATGGAGTATGAAAAAGACTAAAAGCAACAATGATTTGTGGAAATTAGATGTGGCCTTTCCCAAGCTGCGAGTACATGTCATGGTTGTGTGAAGTTTGGCTAGTTTTATTCATAAGAAGATTATACACTTTCCTACTTTCAGTAAAAGTCTTTCTATTATACAGTCTGCATTGACTTATAATAATGATTTTTAAATCTGTTTTTCTTCCTTAGAAATGTTTGTGAAGTCTTGCCAAGGGATTGGAAAAAAAAAAAGAAAAAACAAAAGGAGAATGCAAACAAACGGAATAAACATGTAACTGAAAGAAGAAATGGTTGCAGCTGAGAATGGCTGATTCTTCTCTCTGTGTATTCCTTGGAAATGCCAAACCAAGTCCTGCAAAACAAATTGTTAGAAATAGCCTGGCTATTGCAAACTCAGCCTAAGCTGATCAAAGCAGTGAGCTTCAGTCTGTAGAATCATGAGGGATGAGTCTGTTCCCTACAGCAAGAAAATATGCTGGAAGCCTGATGCTTCTTAATTTTTATTGTATGATATCTTTTGTGCTGTTATGAATCCTGCACAATTCTAGTTAAATTTGGAAAGCTGGAGGACAGCTTTGCTGCTTTAATAACTTCTGCTGCTCCTGTAAGAGGTTTATATTTGCATGCCAATTTAGCATGCTTAATTTGCTCCTAAGGTTCACTGTTGTCATTGTTTCACATATTCTGGCATGAACTCATTTAATTTATTCCTGTGTTAGCCTGTGTCCAGCTGGTGAACTGCTAATCCTAGCAAAGGTTATCAAATGTAACAAAAATTGAACTAGATTTTTTTTCAGGAAGTACTAAAGGAGATATTTGACTATGATATCCTCACTGTAATGGCAGATAAATGCACCAATAATCTGCTGATAGGGCATAGCTGTGTTTACTTCAAAGAACTGAAATTAGAAAATATCATCCGTACAGTTATTTCTGTGGTCCAGAATGCATCTCTACCAAACTTCCATGAGTGTTCTCTTAGCTTTCATTCCAGGAGAGGATGGAACAGCTGTCCTATGAGGAAAGGCTGAAAGAATTGGAATTGTTCAGCCTGGAAAAGAGAAGCCTTTCAGGATCCTCTTCCAAACCAAACCATTCTATGACTCTGTGATTTTGATGTTTTCAAACTGAGGTTGGGCAGCATAGAGAACCAATTCTGGATTGTCATCTGTATATTACAATGTCAGCTCTTAGAGCTGTAAAAACTTCCAGCACATGCTTCAGAGTTCCTCACATCGTAGACAAAACCAGGGTGATGGGTACACTGGATAGCACATGATATCCCTGGGACACATCTGAAAAGATTCACTTTACTGATTTTTGTTGGCAATTATTACAGTGATTGTTGAGACGGGCCGGTAAAATTTTCATTCTTTTGCCAGGTATAATAAATTAATTTCTTCTGTGTTACCATTTTCAGCACTAGGATTACTTGGAGGCTTGGAAAGAGAAATGAACTTCTGAGAAAAAAAAATATTTTAAGGACAGTTTTCTTTGAGTAAAATTCATCATCAGTGAATGATTTAAGGCAGGCATTTCAGTGCAGTATGGATTGGTGATATCCAGAGCTGTCCAGGTATTTTCTATTTTATTGGAGTAAAATTGCTTGTATGCTTATAACCAGTCATTAATACAAAAAGGAAAAAAGGCAGTCCAAAGCACTGAAAATTAAAAACATCCTTATGGTAGTTCTTGTTGTCCAGACTCTTAACTGTAGTGTTTTCATGCTTGTCTCTAGAAGCAGCTTGTTATTAGCACATGGAATCTTTTGGTGGCTTTACCATTCTTTTCAGCAGCAAGTTATTCTCATGTATTTCTGTGTTGTCCCAATCCTCAGGCTTTGCCATAGTAGTGTCCTGAATAATGTATTTGTATATTTTTTTAAAAAAAAAGTACTGTGGTGCAGTTTTTACCTTGGCTGTCTGGGCAGCACAAGGATCCAGAGTCAGAGCAGGCACTGGAGGTGATGTTGTGGAGACATGCAGGGTAAAGACCAGAAGTTTGAAGGGGGAAGTTGAAACCTGTAAATGAGATTCAGGGAGGGAATGAAACATGATGAGTGTGAGGCAAAGCAAATGATAATTCCAGCAACTTTGTGGATACAATAGAGAACAAGGCTGGAACTTCAGGAAGGAAGAGGAGGCAGTGAGACAGAATGATTTTTCTCAATGTGGTCGGGACCAAGTAATGCCTCGGTGCTTTTTTGTTTTTAGCAGTAGATACTCCAAAGTCTCTGACCCTTGGAAATTGATTTGTTCTGCTTGTTACGATGATTATTTCTAGAAATTTGCTGAAGGCAGGAACAGGAAAATGTTTTTCAGTGGCAGTCAGTCCTGCAAATAAGTGTTATGGCACCACAATGTAATTAATGCCAAATGTGTCATCATGCCTTAGTCTGAAAGGAATTTAGGATGGATGCCTGTTTTCTTAGTGAATAAAATACCATTTCACCCTAATTAGACTCATTTTGGACTCACTGAGGACAGTGGTTAAATGGTATTAACTATACTTCTCTCTTTGCTACTACTTCAGTCTGTACCAGTGGATGATCCTTTGGCAGATGTAAAACTGGGCATGTGGGAAACGTTTAATCTGGGGTAGGACTAAATCTCATCAGAAGAGAAACCCTAGAAAAGTACATTGTGTAAGTATAAAGGCCTTTATGTACTGATACATTCCTATTGTGCCCAAATTACTATTGCAGACCTAACATATGTTGACAAACTGACAATTACTCAAATCTATTTTTATCTTTTATGCTGAGAATTACTCCAAACCTGCGCTTTAGTACTTTCTAGTAGAAAAGAAACAGCTACTTTTGTTTTTGAAAACTGGATTTATTCTTTAGCAGAAAGTCTCCAGTAGAAAGATTTCTGAATCCTCACCCAACCATAGATTCAGGGAAGGACATACCAGACCTGCCCTAAAATCCTGAACTGAATTGTTTTGTAACCTGACAGCTGGAAAGATTTACACTGCAAAGACACAATGGAACTGTGTCATCCTTGAGATTACCATACACATCACTCATTCTCCTACTCATCATTTTCCCCTCACATTTTATGCTCTAAAGGTGATTCATTTACACGGACAGAACAAATACCACTAGGCAGAAATCAATGTCTGCACAGAAGCTATTTTTCATGCTGTTTAGAATAGCACACACTTTTTCCTGAAATGTGTTCAAAGATCATCATTCATGTGACAGAATTGTGTGTTTGCTCATGTAATTTCTGTTGGATATTTTGGATTTCAGAGAAAACAGGAGCTGCTTGAGAGCAAAGAATTGCTAAAATGATAAACATGCTACCATTTGAACTCTTAAAAATGCCCATAAAAACTGACACGTCAGTAGTGGATTAGCATTAAAAATTCTGGTGTAGAACAGGAAGCAGGACTTAAATCTGGGGAAGACAATAGGCAGTAAGAGCCTTTGTATTTGGGAAGGATTTCCTTGTTTTATATTTGCCTGTAAACATGGCATGAACTCTGCTGAAACATGTGGGCCAGTTTTAGTGATTAACATGTCTGAGAACTTTCCCTGGTGACAAAAATAGCAGGGATTTTATTTTTAAAACCTAAATAAAATGCTACCTAATCTGATTGCAGGGGGCACAGAAGCTTCTCTTTCTACCCACTGCATTCAGACCTGTTAAACTGTAATATTCCCAATCAGATGTGTAACAATGCTTCTCGTTTTCAAAGCCATATGAATCATACAGAGATGCCACATGAACCAAGTCTTATTCTTTCTTACTTCTAATGAAAATTAATGATTATTTTAAACACTTTTCCAAAATTTATGGGTGTGTAATCTGTTAGATTACAAAACCAGTGTTCTGAGCAAAGTTCTGATTGTTAAATCTTTATTCCCTGGTTTTCTGCTTGCCATATTTTTAAAAAGAAAATTGATCTGATGCTTTAATTTTTTCTGAATTGATGTTTTGTTACCCAGTGGCAGAAGCACTTCTAGCTTTTTAAACCTGCTTTGTGCTTCTAAATTAACTTCAAGAAAGTGATTTACTTATTAATGATTGAAGACCTTTAATAATTCAGGATTTCTGTGAATTTTTCTACCCTGGATCCTACCACCTCATATAGCAAGATATTATATTATATGAAGAAATAATGCTTTGCAACAAGTGCTTGAAGTGAATTAATAATCTGAATTCCAAGGTCAGTGGTACTTTTTGTGCCAAGATGGCTATTGTTACTTGGCTCTGCTGGTCTCTGCAGGCCAGAAAGTGGCTTTAAAAAGACAGCAAGCTAAGAAACCAAAGTATTGCTTAATGACATACACAGGGTGACTGATGACATGGTGCTACTGGGAAATTAATCAATTTCTTTAGTCCTCTCATAATTAGGTTTACAGCCTTTAGGGAAGAGCTATGGTTAGGAAGATAGAGAACAAATGTTTCTAGAAGAAAAGGGGGAGGGGGGGAAAATCCAGCCTTGAAACTCTTTCCAAAACACAGACAAATGAAAAATAGTTATTAATATGTCAGCTGAATCAATATCTAAATCTAAATGCCAACTGACCCTCTCTCTACAGTCTAAATATGCATTTTACTGCATTTTTTCTACAAATAGGAGCTGGAGGCCATGGAGGCAGCTTCTAGACAGGGCATTATTTCCTAGGGAGTGTAATTTTGCCTAACAGAACCCTAAAGGTCCAAAACCAGTCTGCTTCCATGTTATGCTTTCACATGGGAGTTAAAAAAACTCAGAAAAAAAATCACATCAAATGCCATATTTATACACCTGGATATAAAATGATGAGAGAAGTGGTGGATCTTTTACACAGATTCCTCTTCACAGAGACCAGTTTCAATGGATTTGTGCAAGCCAAAGAAAGATTAGCTCAGGATGCAGCACAGAGCAGCGTGATTTGCCTCGTTCCAGCAGCCCAGGGTCAGCAGCCTTGCAAGCTTGCCAGACAGTATTTTCTTTTCCCAAATTAGAAGTTGTGTGTGCCAATAGTAGGTTTCCTGGTTAATTCTGAACTGTAAATTGAAGGAGAGCCAGGTGCCCTGGCCTCATCCAGAGTCAGGATAGAGCTAACCAGTGAATCCAGAGGATCTCACTGCCGTGAAATTCAGCAGGAGCTGAGAGCCCCTGGCTGCCATACAAGGGGTATTTTGGCCAGTCGTCAGTGACAGTACCCTAGAAAGCAACTCCTCTATTGCAGCATCCTAATATAGGAAGAAAGTTACGATTTTCAAGTATCTAACAGATTTAAATAAAATGGGGAAACAAAACATCACTATGGGAATGTGCAATATCAAGACAGGAAAACATATGCCATAGTTAAAATTATTTTCTCAGTTTGAGACCTTATTTCAATTATGAGAAAAGCAGCACATTGATACTGACACTCTTCTACCATTGGATTGGAACACTAGTAAAGTTTCTTTTTCAGTTCTTGATAGCTTTTCAGTGCTCATGTGGCAGATGTTCCTCAGCCCAATCACTGTCAAACACTCGTTGGTTTTGTACGTGCATAAAATGATGGCTGACAGCACTGGGGGTATGGAGTGAATGTTCCATGTTACACTGGTGCAGGCTGCTGCTAATATTAGAACAGAATGAAAGCTCACTTCCTGGAGGCATCATCAAGCTTTATTTGCAAATTTTTTTCAGTTGCATCAGACATGTGGAATAAATTATCATAAACTGCTTGTGATCAAATGTAAAGTACCAGAAGGATTTGCAATAGTTAATCCCTTTATTTCTGGAGTCTGTGAAGAGCAAATTAAGCTGAAGACTGATACATAACTGGTTTTCATTAAACTAATGCTCTTATATTATAGTATTGTTTGGTTTAATTATGAAACATAATTTTAGAAATTATAAGCTTTAGAAATAAGGCAGTCAGCAACGTGTACTAGTCTATGACTGTTGTTATTCTGCATGAACCACAAGTTCGTACTGTGATACTTCTAAAGTGACATTAGAGGTATTAAAACTTCCTTCAGCATTTTGTATTAAACTAGATCTTACTTTGTACCAATATATTACATGGCTATGGCCGAAAGCAGATTTTCCCCATAAATTCTGCTGAAAAATAATCCTCTATTTCCATATATTTTATATTCAACAAAGTTTTGGGAGGCAGTTTTGCTTTCTATTTAACTAAAATAAATGAGATTCTAATATCTGAAAGGATTTACCCTTAGCAAATGTGAGTGCATGTTTTGAAAAAAAAAATTGTTAGCATGCAAAAGGAATGGTCTTTGGTCTGACAAAGTGTCTGAATAAAAAAGAAAGCAAACAGAGAATAGTAAATGCACTTGGTTTCTCATTCAGTTCCTTCTCTCTGTTTCTTTTCCCTTTATATATCTACCAAAGGAGCAGTCCCCACTGATGTTTGTGATGTAAATGCAGCCATGTCTGGAGCTCTGGACAAGAGGTGCTGTGGAGAAGGAACTCTCCTCCTTCAGTGGCAGGACAGGGAGCTCTGGATTGCTGGTGAGTTCTCTGGGTACAGAGAGCAGCACAATCCTGTTGGCTGAGTGTGTTCTTTCCCCAGAGTCCCTACAAAGACGCCAGGTTAAGTGGATTATCTGTATGGTTCACCCCTGAGCCTATGGTTTCATTAGGCAAGGTGAGCTGATCTAGTAGTTTACCACTGCTGAAAGGATAATCTTGTTCCTTTGCTCCCAGCTAACACACCCCTGCACTTTCTGTGTGTGTTATCAAGCCCTTGAGAGAGTCCACTTTAACCTGTTCACCCTTCAGGAAGAGGGCAGGATTTTCTTGAATAAATAAACTGAATTGATTCATGAAAATAGGTGATTAGTGCCGTGGTTTGGGCAAGTAGCAAGGGTGGGACCATAGCAAAGAAAGGAGGAATGGCATAAAAGAGAACAGAAACAGAATCTTACACTTTTTTGGTTTTTTTGTTTTTTCTCAGATTCTTGTAAACTATACCATGAGATACAGCCCTAATTTATCTGAGAAGGAGAACAGAAGCATTTATTCAGGTAACTGGAAAATACTTCATTGTTGAAGGCAAAGCAATAGGTAGTAGAAGAGCATGGAGAGATGCTTTGTGTTGGTATGTGTGCTTCTTGTTTGTTCTATTTATAGCAAACATTCTTTTTAAATATGTGCCGAGTGAATTAGGCAAGGTCTTTTCTTCATTTAAATGGCATTTTTGTGCCTCACATGGTACCTTTGAAACCCTGACTTCTGCACTGAAAGATCAGAAGACTGGAATACAAAAAGAGGAGACTGTGTGCACACATCCTTCTTGACAAGGGAAAGCACTGGCATTGCAAGGCGTTTCTGAATTAGGGTCTGTTTGGTCTGAGTTCCTTGTGCATGTCTTCTTTTTCCATCTGGAAATTTGTTTGTTGGAGGAATTGGAGCTGTTTCTACGTTTGTCCAGGATTTATGGATGTTCAGTAGCTTACGTGGAGACACTGTGCAGTTTGGAGATTCCAGATATGTTCATGTTACATTTTCACAACAGACACAGAGTGCACTTGCAGTAAGTCAGATGTTTTTTGGGCAGTAGCACAGAAACCTCCTATGGAGCCAATATGAGTATTCTCAACAATTCCAACATGAACCAGAAGCACTGAAGTATTCTATAATAAACATGTAGTTTTCACTGTCTGTGAAATCTTGCAAAGTTTCTCAGGCAAGCCCTGCTGTAGGGAATTGTGGGACTGTAACTTGCAGGAATAGAAAAGAATGGAAACAAAAGTGTAATATAGTATGTGCAGTGACCCTGGCCGAAACACAAAACGTGCCACCTTTTGTAAATACAACTTCCCAGGGCTATACTGAAGGCTGTGAACATCAATTCAGAGAATGCAGCTTTTCCTGGAGGGTAGAATTTTTTTTTTCCTGATATTCTACAAATTTTTCCCCATTGGATGTCCTCTCTGTTCAGCAGGTGCGCTGCATTCTCAAGCACTGACATGCAGTTGAGTGAGTTTACACTCTGGGGAACAATATTGCTTAAAGTTTTGGCTGCAGGGCTTCTGTTCCAAGGCACTTCAAACATCCTTCCCCCCAGGACCCACCCTGACTTACTGTTGGAGGTGGTACACAATCAGTAGCAGTCTCCTTCAGTCAGATGGGTGTGCTAATAAGCTAAAGACAACAGGGAAAGGAAATACTATTCAGAGGTCTTGAGGTCCCAGGGGCTATGACTCAGATTTGGGACAGGGTGCGAGGAATTGCTTTATTTGGTATCTCTTGCCTCCTCCAGCTCCGTGTCATTGTTAAAAGTGAAAGACTCACGCACCCAACTCTTTTCTCCTTGTTTATAAGGGTGAGGTATGTGGATCACACTCCTGTTAAACAAACAGAGGCATACAAGGTTTTCCATGTTCTGCATGTAACTTGGCTAAGGCTGAGGAATCCAGAGTTAAGAGTGTTGTTGCAGACATAATTAACTCCAGCACCATTACGTGTAATGCAGCTATGCAGCTCCATGTGGGCCCTCCAGTGCCTACCCAGTTCCATGTAACAGGCTCACAATACTTGTTCAAGTATCTGATTTAATGTTCAAGTAATTTAACTGTTCAAGTCTGTCTGATTTAGCATGGGGCGATATAAATATCTCACAACATGAAAAATTTTTAAGAATGTGGCGTTTTACAAGATAAGAAAGTACAAGTGGGTGCCCTAACTGCAACTGTAGCAGCAATTACCAGTGTAATGTGGCATGAGAAGAAAAATCATAGTAAATTATCATCATAATCCTCTGACCTGGCACTGATTTACAGAAGTGTTGTGGCTGTAGTTTCAGAATGCTTGGCAGAGAATTCTGAGCATTCTAAAACCATTCCTTCAATCAGATACCACCTGCTTTAAGTTTTAGGTTATTTTAGAAAACTTTATTTGATTCAGCCTTGGGCTAACTTTATAATGGAGACAAGAGCTCATTAACAAAAACCTGATGCTTTTATACTCTGTGGTTTTGAAGCTAGTGGTTGTTATTTGAGGTAAATCACTTCTGTGAATGCACTAATATCCACCATTGACCTTGTAACCCCCAGCAAGTTTTGGTACTAAATGAATTTTAGCTTTCCTCTGACTGCAGTCAGGACTGAGGTTTGCTCGTGTCAGCAACCACAGGTGTTGCTGTACTGCTGGTAATTGTGAGGAGTTACTGAACAAACTCAGGCAGGGACTGTGCGTTCAGTTTCTTATACTGCTCTCATGCCCTGATGACCAAAATGGAATACTGGGAATGCTGCATTTAAACCAAGTATGACAGCAAGGATTAACTGGGACAAGCGCTGATTTGAACTTGACCATGAATGTTTCTGAAATATACAAGTAAGAAGAAGTAAATATTGAATGTGAGGGGCATCCTGATCCTTTTATGCGAGCTCACTATTTAGTAGGGAGAGGGAGAAGTTACTTTTACATTTTATGAATGCCTAAGGATCTGAGCATGCTCTGTCAAGCAGGATACAGAGCAGACTGCAGCTCTGTTCTGTGTCTGTTAAGGAAATGAGCCCCACCTCTGCTAAAATGGGCAAAACATCCTTGGTAAACAGAGCACTGGGCAGAGCTTACACAATTAGCAATTACTCCGTGAAACCCCGGCTGGCCACTGCCCAACTTCAACTGAACTTTTATCCTCCTACAACATTTTGTTTAGAAACTATTTTTAAACAATAATACTCTCTAGCAACACCCATCCTAGAGGACATCAACTGCTCTGACTGTCCTCTCAACTCCTGCTTAAATTGGGAACAGCAGATGCCATCACTAACAGAAACTATGAAAAGTCAGTGACCAGTACTTCATGTCTTATACATCTTCATTAATGAAAAGGAAACAAATTACTTCCACAATGCTGTATTGTTACAGCCAGTCCTGCACAAAGGCTTCTTCAGAGGCATTGTGACAGCACGTTCTTCATGACAGAAAGGGAGTATGTTGGAAAGCTGTCAGTCAGGGAAGCGGCTGAAGCCCTGAAATCATCTCTGCCCTTGGTTTGGATTCAAACTGTGTGCCAGAGACAAAGACTATTTTGCTGATTCCAGTTTATGCAAGCAAGATTATGCCTTAGTTTCCTTTCAACGATCAATCTTATTTTGTAATTTGACAAAAATTTTGAATCTTTAGTCCTCTGCTACTTCCAATAATGTCTTAGAGCACCTCCTGGAAAATGTTGGCAAAATCACCACTACTCTGCAACAATTTTTGAATTCAAATAGATGAGTACTTGCCCAGAATTACTTGAAACAGTATTAACCACTGATGTTTTCCCAAATCAAGTATCTCCTTCCTTTCCTACCAGCATATTCAGCTCTCCACAGCCCACAGCTTTCCAGCTCTATTAACTGGCTGGTTACACTCTAAGCATAGTTGTATTGCAGCCATGGTCTCTTTCTGAAAATATAATTGAAAGCATCACATGCGACGAGGAAGTGATGTAGAGAAAACAGGAGGACAGAATTTACTTTTGTTTCATAATCCAATTACTTTGGATACACTGAATCAATGGGGCTATTCCAGCTCTGAGAATAAGGCCCTGCTCATGTGACGACGTGCTTGGAATCCCAAACTCTGCCAGTTCACACGGCATAACTGAAGAGATTCCTGCCTCCAGCTCTCTGCCTGGTCTCCTAGATGCTGTCAGGCCAGTGGGAGGAGTGGCAGCTGAGCAGTGTTCCTGCCTGAGACACCAGTCTAGGGTAGCAGAACAAGCAGCCATAAAGCTGAGTTTTTACTGTCTTGTGAGCAGCAGTTGCTGAAGGCTCCAATTCACAGTCCTGTATGGATTTTGACTTCAGCAGCTGAAAAAGGTCACTGTCCTGCTAGCACTCATAACTCCAGCAAAAATTACAATCAGAGCTTCCAAACTAATCACAGGGGGTTAAACCCTGTTCTTCAGAGCTGTCACCAGTCAAAAGCATTGCTTTTGTCCAAGGTCAGTGAAGTCAACTGGCCAATGTTGTATTTACATACATGTCCACATGTGCTTTTAAATACACTTCTGCCTGTTAACTACGATCTCCTGGTGAGTGTTTGATTCCCCTATGGTTCTAAAATGAAGCTGGTTTTGTCAGCAGTTTGTCAAATCATATACTGTGAGTTTTTCCCACCAAGAGGAGTAGTAGCAGAGCAGCACTGTGGGAAAAGTGATTTATTGCACACATGTTATAAGGGAAGTTGCTCTGAAGAATATTTATATTTATGATTTAAATGAGATCATCTGGGGATTTTTCTCAAGAAAGGAACAAGAAAAATTTAAATGGATGCAGCTCTGTGTTAGTGTTACCAGTGTCCATGATTTTTTCTGGAAGTGTATGAAAAAACCTCAAAACTCTTGCTCTGATTTTGAAAAATAATGTAAGAGTTCTTTGGGGGGTATAGCCTCCAAATTCCCACCACTTGGGTGTAAAGCAGACAATTGTCTGGATTTTTGAAATAAAAAATGATTCCAGTAGATAAATGTTTGGAATTATTTTGACTGCAGCCAGCAAATATATCTCATCACTATGGTTGCAAAAACAAACACCCACCAAAGAACTGTATCCGACACAGGGAAAATAATTAAGGGAAATGGAACAATTTGCAGCTTGTATTAAATTCTTTGCATTCCCTCACACAAATCAGTAGTTAGAGGGTTGAACTGTGACCTCGATGTGAATATTCTGTGTAAGTTCTTGCCATTCTGACCGTAGCAAATAAGGAAAACACTACTTAAAAATAGAAAGGAACTTGAGATGTATCCTCCTACTCTGAACCATTTTCCATCCCACATTTTTGATAATCGATGTGAATTCGAGTATAGTTTTGCTTTTGAGTCCAAGTTGAAAATAATTTGGGGTTTTTTACCTCTGGTTTGGATGTAAAAGACAAAAGTCCAAAAACCGCTTTCACCTTCTGTTGGATTTAGATGGGAGAGAAAACAGGCTTTGCAGGTATGGTGCTGCAGGTTTGCCTTTTCTTGTATTAGAAACAAAAGGTATAACAAAACCAGATGCTGCTGTGATGTTTAATATTAATATTAAATATTTAATATTAATATGTTAATATGAAACTACTGTTAATGTTATGTCATTCTTCAGAGAGCTCTTTTTGGTTTGATTTTTATAGACGGACAAACATTAGCTGAGCTCCGTGTGCTTTTATTTGCAATAATGTTTTTCAGTAGTTCCCAGATGAGCTAGTACTTGTTTGTAAGTATTTTGGGATTTGCTGCTGTGAAAGTTTTGGGGTCAGTCCAAAAGTTAAACTGCAGAAATAGCTGTATAACATCAGCAAAGGCAGTTTGCTCCTTTCCAAGTTGTAGTAAGCCATAAAGTAGATGTAATGCACTGGTAATAGATGTCAACTGAGAATCTTCATGAATGGTGTCAGATACACATAATTCATGTGCCATCTGCTAGAGCAGAGTGTCAAACACAGACTTGTATAGGTAGGTTAAATAAGTTGCCCTGAGCATAATATTGTCATCAGTGTACTCTTCCTCTGATACTAAGTGTGATTTCAGCCTGGTGATCTGGAACTGCTGTTGAAGGCAAAGTTCTCCTCTTGCATTTTTGTTTTGTGACCTGACTGCCCTGTCAAGCAGTCATTTGACTCCTCTTGCAACTTTTATGTTTCCTGTATGGAATCAGATCTGTAAGAGTCCAGGCAACCTCTCTTAAAGTCAGACATAAATTTCTGACTGTTGTAAAAGGACAGTAGTTGAATGTTGATCTGTTGTTATCTTTAATCAAGAAATATAAATGTATGCAGAGTACAATATTCTGTTCTTGCTCTGCAACAAAAGCTGAATTTCATTACTTTAACTTATAAATCCCCAAAATGCGATGAAAAGGCACTAATTCTGTTCTTTATGAATGCAGGTTGTGCGTGCAGTCAACCTCCCAAATATTGCACTGAAAATATAATTCCCACCATCAAGATGCACTTGGCCTGAAGAACTTGCTGCAACATTTGTATGTTGTGCTAAAGAAAGCTGTGTGAAGATTCTAAGCTTGTCAACTGAATTTTTTAACATTAATTTTTGTTGGCATGACACTGTAGCAGCAGTTATATTCAGTTAACAAGTAGCTTCTAAAATATCCATGTGTTCTTGTGTGTGTATGATTGAATAAATAAACTCATGAATGACCATTTTGTATACACACAACCAGGTAATTGTTGTCAGGTTGTCAGGTTTTCAGACACTGCAATTTAAAATAAAGCTACTGGCCAACAGAGACAGCCACTCTTAGGTACCCTTTTTTTAGAAAAGAGGGAGGTATCAAATGACTGTAGAAAAAGGAATGTGTTTATGTTTGAGATGAACAATCCTGTTATGATATTTCCAAGTATCCTTCTAATGCAGTATGTTTTTATTAAGTTTCAGAGAAATTAAAAGAAAAAAATGAAGCAACATAAAATGGATGAAAATGCAGGCAGAGCCAGGTAAGAGGGAAATAAAAAATGAATCAAAAGAAGTCTCTGTGTAAAGAAGCAAAGTGGGAAAATGAAAATTTTAATGCAAATAAGTATCTGTGCCAGTCTAATTTTTAGAGACTTCTCTGTTTCAATGGAAATTCAGTTAGTAGAAACCTAGGATTATTAATACCAAAAAAAGGGAGCCATTATTTGAAAATAATATGAATTTAACTGATGGAAGAAACAGGTCCATAAACTGTAGCAATCTTTATTAACACTAAATATAATTTGAGAACTTTGAATTACTCTTTTAAATATCTTGGTTTCTACTGTATACTTGTAAATCACGACAGTTCTCCATTTATGAAATGTGTAACTTAGTGAATTTCTCCTAAAACTGAAATGCTGATTTTTTTAAAGTGTTGTCCATATTCCTCTTTGTTCTCATGGGATTTCATTGACTAAAGCCTTACACTTAATAATGAATCTAGAGAAATGTTGTGGAATCTCTTGACCTATTACACAACAGTCCAGTAGAGTTAGCTTTTTTAGCCGGGATGTATCTGAGGTGTTTCAGCATCTCCCTGAGGACATACACAGAGCTGTAATCGAAATATGGTGTGTGGGTGCATTTTAGACATCCACAGTGCTTTATCTTATCTAATCAGTCTGCTTATATGACATCCTTAGTTACAGCCATTTTACTGTTTTTCATAGGTGTGGTAAGTGTAAAGCTATTAAGACATGGCTTGCAAATCCAGATCAGCACTGAAATACCATATGAAACCTGGATGGAGTGGTAAAGGTATTACACAAACAAACTGGGAATTTTGGGGGTAGATGTATTGATTTTTGTTGGGTGGGAGGCTATTAGGAGTGAAATTTAGAAAACAATGCCATGGGTCTGAACAAATGACCTCCCAAGTGAGCAGTGCTCTTCTTAGGACAGCGACCTGTCCTCAGCCTGAATGGGTACAGGTGCCCAGGGCCAGCAAACCAGGGGCTCAGAAGAATCAGAAGGTAGCTGTAATTGGAAAAACGAATTGCAACATTTTTGGCACCTTCTTTTCATAGCTGGCACTGCATATTTACCCCACTTAAGTTCCTCAGAAGACCAGCATGCTGGAAAATGTGCAGTTTTGGGAGAAGGTAAGGAGAACCAGCTTCTCACCACAGTCCAGCACCTCAGAGAAGTTTGCAAAAGTCAGTCACAGCTGGAGCTTGTACTCCCAGCCTGAGGTAACCCATAAATTTTGCTCATGAAGTCATTTTGCTGGGTGTCTCTTAATCAGTTTTTGCAGTCATGCCAGAGAACAAGCTGACAATCAGCTTAACTTAAAAGAGAGGATGCAAGCTGTGCTGTCCTCAGTTCTGTGAGGCTGTTCTGGAGGAGGCAGTGTCTGCTTCACCCTTCTTCCCTGTGGTACTGCAGCTCCCCATAGATTCTAACTGATGGCTGGGCAGCACAAGTTACATGTCTGATCATGACATTACTGGTGTTTTACTGTAGTGACGGGTTTATTATGCAAGTCTGTGGTTGCACTGTAATCAAAAATCCATACGGCTTGGGAATACAGGATAGGATAACAATCATTAGTGTAAGGTCAGCTTGAACCCTTAGGTGTTGAGTTGTCACCAAAAATATTTGGTTTCCCTTTAATATACTACACAGCAGATTGCCTTCTTATTCTAAGCAAAAAAAAAATTGATATTGAATTAGAAGACCCTGCTCTATGTGAAAGAAACTGAGAATACTTAAAAGAGGGGAGCATAAGGGCAGTCATATAGAAAGTGATATATGAAACAAGAGCCAAGTTAAAAAATGATTAGCTGTTTGCCAGCCAAAGAAAACAAGTCTCTGTGAGACCTGACCTGCCTCCTCCTCTCCTAAGGCTCATATACCAACTCATGGGAGCTCTGCAGTGGAAATGTACATTTAATTCTGATTTGTTTTACTTGGCAGTTGTATTCCTCCAACCTTACTGATTTCAGCATTCAATATTTTAATGATGCATCTCAATAAAAAATACCTAATATCTTAGTTGATCAGTCCTGAAAAATAATTCAAATACCACTTCCATTTAATGACACATGACTTTATTCCCAATGGTTGATTCAGAAGAAGAGCCAACAGAGCTGCACGTAGGGTATAGTAAGTAATTTACATGGTGGCAAAAATATATTGCTTGTTTTGTTCTCTTTTCATTCCTGATTATTCTTTCTTAGGCTTTTCTGTGTGAATTTATTCTAAGAGATGTTCAATGATTTGGAAAAAGTTAAGAAAACTGGTCAGTATTTTGGGTTTACTTTGGAAACCTTGGAGCACAGTAAGACTTAGATACCCTAACTATTCATGTGTTCTTCAGAAACCACACAGATTTCATTTTGGACTATATAATTTGGAATGATGGGTCCAGTTTTCAGACAGGCATCTCTACTTCAATTCATGTGTATTTCCAAGGACTGTGCATTGATATATATAAATCTTTTAACAAAATACTCATCCCTTTCAACTGAATGGGTTTCTTTCTTAAAGAAATGCCATATACAATTGAAACCTCTAGCATAAAATAGAAATGTAATGTAGACTGTAGACTTTATGCTTGGAAAGTCTGTGTACTTAATATTGTCTCACATGTGGCTTACAAAGCTCTTTTAACTCCTTCATATAATGGGAGAAAGAAAGATGCATTTTTTTTTCTTTTAGCATGTTCATTACATTACACAGGAAATTTTAGGAATAGAAAAATTATGTACTAATGTAATCAGTTCTATAGATTTTCTTCTGTAATTGGTTTGCTGTTACTGAGTCCATTTGGTGAAATCATGTCTGCTACCATTTTCTGTCTTTTTATGATTTTTCTTGTCCCTGTTTCTCTCAGGAAAACCTAATTTTTATCATGTTGGTTGCTTAAATTAGATTGTCTTCACTGCAATCATATCTTCAGAGCATACACAATCAAACTCGGTTTACCTAGTTAGTGTATTTAAAGGTAGTAATTTAGAGAATGACTAATTTACTGAATTTCACCAACAAATTGCAGATTTGAAGTCCTTGAACAAGCCTTAGCAGAAAAATTTAAGACTGGTGTGAGGTATGTCTACATAAAGCTGTAAATGTGTATTTGGATAGATTTTTCCATAGCTCTTTGAAAGTCTGGCCTCTGTTTCATGAAGTTTCTTATTTTTTTCAGTTGTGAGAAAAGGAGAAAATTATTGGTATTTATCTTACTCCTTCACATGCCAAACAACTCAAATTGAAATAATTTCTGTATTGTAGTGACTCATTCAGTCAGAGAAAGTTAATGCATTTTACTCACCTGAATATTTTCACCATCATAATACTTTTGTGGACTAGTTAACTGTAATTAACCCCATTTTACAGCTGAAAAACACAGAGATAAGAGAGATGAGAAATGACACTTTCAAAAATGACTCCTAAAAACCATAAGTGTAAAAGTTCAGGAGCCCCTTTTGAATGCAGGTATCAGTCATTTTGCCAGTGTGTCCTAAAAACTTTAGCAATTTTGGCAATGCATCTTGTGACTATTACTTTTTAATTTTATTTGCACCTTCCCCATCTTATTTCAAAATGAAAACAAATGCATACTTTATTCATCAGCCATCAGAACTGCAAAGAATAAATAATACAATACTGACTTCATGGTGCTGGGGAGTGCTGTGCTCCAGCCATTTATTTAGCAGTGATGCTATTTATAGAAAGCTCCTTCATGTGATGGTGTTGCCAGTACCACAGATGTCCCTTGAATGCACTCTATTTTAAACAGAGGTGAAAGGCTAAGGAAAATATAAAAGAACCCACCTTTAATATTTCAATTTAACAATAACAAGCAGGGTGTGGCCACCCTGAAACTGCAGCTTGTCCAATGCTTGGGAGAAGGGAAGGGTGGGAAAGCTCTCTGCTCACCAGTTCCACAGTCTCGTTAGTAAAAACACATCTGACACCAGTGATTGTGGCCTGAGAGATACAGTGAGAATGGGTGGTGCTTGCAGTAATTGCTGTGAATAAACAATCTTTCTAGTATTTGGAGCATAGCCATGGAATAAGCAGTTTTATGAGTGTTCATGTACTTATATTTTAGAATCTGTGAATGAAAACTCAAGAATTTTTGGCTGTTTAAAAAAAATATTTCTTTAAAATGCTGGTTTTGCCCCCAAGGACACTGTGAGACTCTGCACATAAAGCTTATCCGAAAAGTTTCTTCTTCATGCTCAATTTGCTGTCCTTAAGCTGGGCACTGTGGTATTTTCAGTGTTTAAACTGAGACTTACTGGCTTTAAGTAACAGAAAATGCTGTTGCTCCTATTTGACAGTGGTTTAATAGTCAATGAAATTCACAGGAATGTGGGAAGATCAAAGACAGAAAAAAAAAAAATGCACATTTTACACATGGATAATCCTCCCTGGAATAGCTTGGACTTTGAATTCATTTGGTTTTGGGGTGTTCTTTTGTGTGTGTGTGTTGTTGTTTGAGGGGAGTGTTGGGGCTTCTGTTGTGTATTTGTGGTTTAGTTTTATTTGTTTTTAATTAGAGAGTAAACAGTCTGAACTTTCTGTAAACTGAAAATTTAAGTCTCAAATAATATGTATTTACCTGAAATCAGCTTAGTAGGAGCTTAGCTAGCTTCATCCTAGCCCTGGAGAAAAAAAATCACATATATTTCCAGCCAGAATAGACTTCCAGTAACCCACAGTCACCCAGAACTTGCTCTCCAACATATGAGGTCACCTGGAACAAGCGCTTGATTTTTTGAATTCTCCTTTTATTGGGATTTATTAATTTAGTTCTGATTCAAGAGGAGTTAGAAATGGAGAAAAAAATATGAGTGCTGTATAGAACCACAGCTAATGTGTTCTGCTATTCCAGAAGACCCTACCAAATAACTTCCACTCTGTTTTATCTAACTATGAAGGAATTTTATTCTGAGAAAAGGGAGTATTTTTCAGTGTCTGCCATAAAATAGACTGTTCATTCCTCCAAAAATGCTACAAGCAGGTTGTAGTGAGTCTGGTATCTAGACAGATTTTGTCTGGGCTCATTCAACACATGGAAAAAATATTTCATCTCATTTCTTCCCAAACTGACACCACAAAGCCATTTCATTTATTTTTCCTGACATGTTGTGTTATTCAGTATTGGATGTAGTCTCCACTGGCTTTGGAACAAGCTGGTAGGATTGAGCAAAACTCTTTCCTTTTCACAGTTAGAAGGAAAAATGAGATTATAAAAGAGAAAGATAATTACAAAGTAGTAATGGGGCTCCTTGCACAGAAATGTCAAGCACTCCTGAAGAAAATTACTCTGGTAAAGGCTTGAAAGCTACTGTACAGCTATTTTTGTTGTTTTCTGTACCTTAAGGCCTCCTACAATAAATCCTCACCTAGTGACAATCTAGTGGGCTGTCAACGTGAACAAATTATAATGCTGATGATGGCACAAAATAACTGCACCTTCCCATCTTCTAATCAAAGCAGGAAAAGATCAAACCCCTTCCAGAGATAAACAGCACTAAAAAACTTGCAGGGAAACTATATATTACAACTTCTTGCTCCTGTAACTTCCAGTTGGGTGGGGGTGGAAGGAAGATCTGCAGCCAGCTCAGAGAAGGTTGTAGTGTTTCTGGGATGAATGGGAAGTGCAGGGGTGTAAAACTTCACTGCTATTTTAGGAGTCAGGCTTCACTTGAACAAGAGATATCTTAGTTCACTATTGAATTGTGAAGGTAAAAGGAGAAAAGATGCATTGAAAAGATGTTCAAAAGGTGCAAAAAGCTTGACTTACCACTGCTCTTTTGTCTCTGTGAATCTCTTCAATCTCATATCCATGTTAGCAGCTAGGAAAAAAGAAAAACCTATTTTTACACTGATCCAGTTTGCTTATTAGCACTTTGCTCAAATTGCTGCAAAATCAGTGCAGGAGAAAAGACGTAGGGACATATCCAAACAAAAAAGTAAATCAATGATGGGAAAATTCAAGAAATACACAGAGGAGCCTGATAAAATGAGAGCAGAAAATCTCCAAGCAGAAGCAAGTCTATCATAGATGTGAGACCACCAGAGCTTCCCCTCTCCAACAGAGTCTACTTTGAAGGAGCTAGCAAATAATTTATTCTAGGACTATAGCTCTTATTCTTGTCAAGGACTACTGCAAAGAGATCACAGTTTTCTCAAATTTATAGCTGACAAGTCAAAGGTCTTTTCATATAAATCTTATCAGAACTGGGACTGCTGCTTGCTCGCAGTGGCTCAGATGAGTGGCAGGGAAGTATCAGTCTTCTCTCATGTCTTTTATCATCTTTTGTGAACCAAGATGTCTACAGATGCTTCAATATCTGGGCCTCAGCAATAGTTCCTACAAAAAAGAGTACCAGTAAAGTGTGCCCACTTAAGTGGTCCTAGAAAATGTGAAGGGTAGAGGAGATGGGTGATCCCTCCTAACTGAAATCCTGATTATCCTTAATCAACCATGAGTTAACTGTGAGTCACAGCACATCAGGGGTGCAACCATGGGCCTCAGGAGATCTGAGCCTGTTTCCTGCTTTGTGGCAGATCTCAGTCTCTGAAGCTGGACATGAAATTTAATCACTGTTGGCCATCTCCAGCAGGGGTGATCAGCTCCAACCTTTTGCCTCTGTTGCCTCTGCAGACTAAAGGCTCCCAAAATGTGGCAGTGTGTCACTACAGTCAGTGCCTAAGCTCTGTACAGCCTGATTAGACATGGGGCCCCTTGCACAGTCATCTGGCAAACACCATAACACAGTTCATAAATAATAATGTTTTACAATAGTCCTTTTCTTCAGTTCCCAAGGAGAAGACGTAACACATTGTGTTAAAGGAACAACTCTCATCTGGTAATATTAAAAATGTTCTGAACTGCTCTCTAGTCACCCAAGAAGTCAGATGAAGCTGTAAAATCCCTTTCAACAGCTTAGTATGATTTTAACCTTGTCTTCAAGTCTGAGCTTGGAAATTCTTCCTTTGAAGAGAGTTCCTTTGAACAGCTAAGGTATGAAATGAATTTCTCAAAATGTTCATGATCTTTCAGGGTTCCAGGTTTTGTTCTAATATTTGTTAATGCTTTTTGGCTTGCCAGAGCCTTTCTGGCTTAAGTTCATAATTTAAGAAGGGAGGACAAAGTCAGCTATTGCATGTACCTTTAATGCGAGGTGAGTTATTGTATGTGCACTGCAAAATGACAGCAATGACTGTCTGAACTGTCCAGGCACAGAGAGCTGTTTCTGTCAAATACTTATGGTATGACTGAACACATGCTCAAAGCAAGATCTTTGTTTAGTAAATATTGAATATTCCCTAGTCTTTTATATCCTGTCGTCATTTCCTTTGTACAGCTTGCAGCTGTATTTTTAAGCCAATGTACAAAAGTAATTGGTTAGGCAGAGTTCAGAAGTGTGTTTAACTATGTAACAGAGATATTTTTGATGTTTTTTCCTCTCAACAAAATTCTTGGAGTTCTGCATCCAAACTGGCCTACACCAATCTTCTGTGTATAAGTCAGTAGGTTCATTTGTTATCCATTTAGTGAGTATAAATATACTATAATGCACATATAATTCCATAAATATAAATATAAATCTACACATATATTCATAGATATATCTTAAAAAGTAGGGAACTTGGCTGCCATGTAGTCAGTTGTGGTTTTGGAAAGCCACAGGCTTTAGGGTGGAGATAGCCATTGTATGGCATTAGCTGTTTCCTCATAGTTTAAGAAGCAGCAGCTCGGAACATTTTGGTCCAGACAATAAAATACCCAACAAGAAAGCAGTTCCTCCATGTGTTTCACCAGGCATCTGAAAAGAGGTGGGTGAAAGGGGATGTTGTCTAAGTCATAGGTGGTCACAGGTTCCTGTGAGTTGGACAGGAATGGGAAAAGAGGGAAATTATGACGTAGTGAAGCCTTGTAAGAAGGAATATACACCGAGCTGTGTGAGGAGGGTAAGGAGGACTCTTCACCCTTGGTTTTCACAGGACTTGCTCCATGGTAATGCCTCTGTGTGTGTTGGGTTTCAGAACAAACGTGGAAACCATAATATTGCAGGGTGACTTTGTCAGCTTTGAGTTGTGGGCAGAGCACACAGGTTTTGGATTGAAATCTCCATTTTATTTTCTGCCCAATTAATGCTGAAATGGATTCCTTTTTCTGTGATTTTTTTTCTGTTGTGTTGTGTCCTCCCTGCTTGTTTCCATTCTCTGAGTTGTATGTGCCAGTGACTGACAGAGTTAATTAATTGAATAATAACCATCTGTGTTAGGGCTGCTGCCTTTCACAATTCCCACTCTCTTTTTAAGCTCTACCAGGGGACTTGGGCTGTGTAGGGCTAGACAGAAGAGGAGTTTGGATGTTGTTAACAACTCTAAGTTAGGTAATGTATTGAAGGTGTAAGCACCACTCAAGTATGCCGCTGAACATCATTTACAAGGCAGCATGATTCAGTTCAGTGGCCTACAGGTGGAAGGCAAACCATTATTTTCACTTTTTCTGCCTTGTAGAATTTGTGTGGGCTGCAAAGTCAGGGGATGAAACCTGGAAATTCTGAAAATATTTAAACTCATTACTTCCTGAGAGTTGTTCTGTAAATGATACCAGAAAAGTCACAGGAAAAAAAAAAGTAATAAAAAAACCCCAAACAAACTGACCAACAACTTAGATAAGGTGGAATTCATGCTCAGTTCCCTGGAAAGACTCCCAGCCTATCCACAGCAATCCTGAATGGGTAGTGTTCAGCAGGCAGCATCCTATTTTCCATCCTTACCAACTCCAATTGTTGTGATTCATCCAGAGATGTGTTTTTTTCCAGTGTTAAGATAATGGAACAGCAAAATCTTCTGTGAATATGAAAGTCAGAGCCTCTGACTGAAATTGAAATTATTCTTTTGACAGAGTAGCAAAAGAAAGATGATAAGTAACATTATCACACCAAGGGAAGAAATCTATTTGCAGTGTCAAGGGTATCAAACCAATGATTAGCATATTCAGTTTCAAATTAACCTCATTATAAAATATAACTATAAAATCTCTTTTGAAAAATTACTTCAAAACTGAACCTTACTCCAGACGAATGGCTGGAATTTGACCTCTTTGTAATTTTACATTTTCCCATTTTACTTTAATTCATTATGATGTCACCAGTAAATACAATAATCTGTGTCTTCTGCCAAAATACTTCACAAAATATTATCTGTCTTCCAGAGGGAGTGGGGAGAGGAGGTTGGTTGTTTTTTTAATAAAGTGGATTAAAAAAGAAAATAAATATGTTAGAACATGTATTTTATGATTCAACAGTCTGAGGCCACGTTAAGAATTAAGAATTGTTTTATTGGTGTTTCAGTGCCAATTCATGTATATTGCTAATTATGTTACAGAAATAAAACTTCTTCAAGAAGGCTCAGACCTGGATCAGAGCCCACAGCTTCACAGTCCTATCCCCTCACAGGAATTTTAACACAGAATTCCCCCAGGTGCTACAATTGGGTCAGCAGCTCTCCTGGGAGCTCAGGCGTAGATGGGGCTCTGTGGGAGCTGCACAGCTTTAGCTGTGCTCACAGACACCATCCAGGGTGCAGGAAGGGAATATCTATCTATTTTCTTCAGGCAGAATACAGAGTAGGAGCAGATCTGTATAATGGATTTTCTGCTGCACTGTTCCCCAAGGCTATTGCTCAGCTGGAAGCAAGGGTGGGTGAGTCAGCAGTCTGTCTCTGTCCTTAAGGTGCCCTTATCCTGTGCACTATTTAGGCAATAAAACTTAGATTTTTCATTCAGATCCATGATATGTGGTGGTGAACATACTGCACTTCTATTTCCAGAATAAAAAGTTGTCAGTGTAGCAAGAAGGGTGGCTCTAGCAGCACAGATTTGGAGGAGTAATTTTTTCTTTCTTTTCTTAAGACTCTGGATTAAGGCCTTTCAGTGTTATCTGGCTCTCTCACCTGTTCCAGCTGCACTAGCAGGGCTTTATTTAGTTTGCAAGGTTCAAGGTTACCTTGAGGTTGGACTCAGACCATGGTCAAGAAACGTGAACATGTGAAAGGCATGGGAACACTTTTTGGAAATGCCATATGGTGTTCTTCCTCCTCCCCATCCTTGCTAGTGAAGCCTGCTGACATTTTTGCATTGAATTCTCTAGGAAAGAGCAGATAAACACCAAGACAAAACTGCCAGGCTCAAGCTCAGATCAGACTTTATCCCTCCCCGAAAACCTTAATCAGGCCAAGCTTATGTGGGACTGGTGTTTGCTGACTTATTGTTTCTGCCTGTCTTTTGTGAATCATGGAAAGAAACATATCCCAGTGCTGTCAGAGATGCATCCAGGCTGCTTTAACCTGTTTTTATAGTGGCTCTTGGGGTATGTCTGCATTGCAAGGTAGAGATACCTGTTTTGGCTACGAGCAAGTTTCCTCCAGAGCCTGAACCAGTACAGGTGTGCCAGTGGGACTTTGCATAAGAGTAATTGTCATGTGCTGCTACCTCTGTGTGGCCACGCTCTGGGCTGTACAGTCCTGCTGCAGGAGAAAAAAGGTAACTCTCAAACTGTTCTGCCTTGTGGGGCACAAAGCTTTGCTGTCTTCAGACATATATAGGATTTCTTCTAATTTCAAACATTTAGTCTCTGTAAATGCTTCAGCTTCTTTTTCCCTGTCATTTTGACAAACTCACAAACTCACAGAGGCACATTCACATCCTTCCCACCAGAGAAATCAGCCCTCACTGCTGCTAGCAGTTCTGAATTATGGTCATGCGATGGGAAGAGTTGGGGATTTCCTAATATCTTCATTTCCAATAAAAGAGACTGCCATCCAGCAGTCAGGTATGATGCAATGCTCCTGATTTTTCTCTAGAGATCCTGTTTTGATGATCAAAAAGCCCAGCATCATGCAGGATTGTCCTGGAAGCCCCACTGCTTAGCTGGGAATGGCTCCCCTGCTAGGCCAGAACCCTCCCATTTCCACCTCACTGCCCTCCAGGGAGCATCTGCTGCCCACCAAAAGTGTGTTGTATGAGCTTTGAGGAGGGCAAGAGACACATGTTTCAAATACAACAGAAGTACAGAATTCACAGGGATATTGCTTTGTAAATCTCCAGGGAATTCAGATTTGTATTGCAGTGCCCAATTTCCATAACTGATTGGCCAATTTAAGGGACTCAGTTCCACAAGCAAGGTTCCTGTGCAGCATGTGCCTGGCTGGATGGTACCTCACGTGTCAGTTTTACTTTGAAGAACTGAGCACTCATCTGCAACTTCCAGAAATTTAAATTTAGTTTGCTATTATTTGGTTTCTCCTGTCTGAAAATTCCCCTGGTAAAAACACTGTGCTTGCTTTTATCTCCTTTCCTGCTTCCTCAGCTGCCTCCAGCCCCATTTGAGCTGTACCTCTTGCCATCCTGGTTTGTGTGAGTAAGTCACAGAAGTGACCCAGAATCACCTAAATCAAGATTAAAATTTATACTTGTAGCCACATTTTCTAAGGTGAAGCTCATCTACTTCTTTTCCTTCATTCTTATCCTTGCTTCTTTTTTCACACTTTCAGGCACAGCTCTGTGAAAACTGGTTTCAGTGTTGATGTAAAACTTTAACAGTTGGCATTTGGTCTCACTCCCACTCAGCATTTCTTTATTTCTTTAGCTGTGATCCTACAACTGTGTGTGGGCTTGTGTTAGAAACCGGATCACTGAAATGATACAACATTTATCAAGGCAGGGAGGGAGGGAGTGAGGAAGAACAAGTTTGTTAAATTGACTTCACCAAGGTCTCTTAGAGGATGCACCTTCTTTCTCTCCCTGCGTGGCTTTCTCTCCCTCCTCTATCTTTGCCCACCTGAGCAGTCCCACCTGCCACTTGTAGATCACATTTCTTGCAATCAGCTCCTCACACCCTGCGTTTACAGAAGTTAACAAAGTTAATATCATGTTAACAAAGTTTTCTGCCTTTGTCTTGGGCACCTTTTCACCAAAACAGAGGAAAGCATACTTGTACTACTGAGGCATGTAGCACACAGAAAACAAGCAGCACATCAGGTTAAACCAATTGCAGTTCTGTATTGTAAAGAGGATGTGTTAATGAGGCTTTTCAGGCCAGTCTGTTCGCCTCTGAGTGCTCATGGGGGATGCTGGGTGGTATAATGATAGAATTTTCACATGACCAGAATTTCATTACATCATTTGTTAGCATATGGAATGCCACAAGGGAGTTCTACTTTATTTAACATAGTAACAATGAACAGCTGGCTGCATTACAGTCCTCTGTGTCAGAGAGGATACAGTCAAAATATATTAGTCTAGTTTAAAACATTCAAATTACTTTCTTGTAGGCTGGCCAGTATGTCCCGTGAGTGAGCAAAAACAAGGAAAAGACAACTCAATAGTGGAAATAAAATGTCAAACATAGTGAGAGCCTGAGCTTCAAGCAGAAGAAATGTTGCCCTGAAAGGTGTTAGAGGGATTTAACCTATTTAAAGGACATGGATTTTAAAGATATCCAGTTTCCAGGACTGCTCTGCTATCTACCAGGACTTTTAAGCCAAGAGTTAAATATGATACTATGTTGATATCACTATTCTGATAAAATTATGATTTTACTTGCCTGAAAATTCCAGTGTTAAAAATGTCAGCTATTAGCTCCTTTTGTAGCTCTGTGAGTTTAACAGGGACATTTGATCATTCCCAGCTACTGGCATTGCCTTGTCTGCTAAGGTTGTTCTGCAGCACCTCTGCTCCCTTCCCTCCAGCCATGTCAGACAGCATCATTGCAGCTGCAGTGAGGGCACTGGACAGCTCTGACAATTTTGATATGTATTCTACAGAGAATTGTAGAACCTTCTGCATATTAGCACTATGTGATATGTCCCACAAGCATGTGCAGGTGCAGACCCTCTAAAGGCTAACAGATTGTGAGCTGCTTCTTTCTCTCTGCAACCTTTATCAAGTTTCCTAGTTTTTCCAAGTCTCAGCTCTCCAACTAGAGAGTTAGGATTAAGCATAATTTTCTCATGTGCTTTGATGGATGGACAGAGTTCTGTGATCTATTCCATAGCAAACCAGAAATACTCTGCACAAACTCCCATTCATGTAGGATTTTAGTGCTTTACTCCAGTACATACAGTATTATACAAGTTAATAATAGGAAGAAAGATGTCACTTTTTGACAGTTTGAGGTATTACCCACAGACCTTTTCAGAGTGCTTTGCAAATGTAGTTTTACAAGCTGAAAAGGACATTGTGTTCCCACAGTTGCTATAAAAAACCTTTTCATAGTATTAAAACATGGAATTGACAGGATGCTCTCTCTCATGATTGGCCTGATTTTTTTGTTGTTTTAAGTATACATGGTTATACCTCAGCCTTTGAACTTTTCTAATAGCCAATCGAATAACACTGCCATTAGCTTTACTTGCCATTAGGCACAGTTAGACATATTCAGCATGTCCAATCTTACAGGAGCTGGTGTCTTTGGGCTTTGGTGTTTGCACTGCTTTTTTCCAGCTCACCTGCTATTCTGCTTTGGAGGCAGATGGTCAGAACAAAGAAAGGGTTTCCAGATTTGGCCTTACAAACTGCTGAATGAACAACCACTTGAGGTTTTAGTACACAATTAAATGTAACTTGGTCTACTTAAATGGCCAGATGAAAGGAGATTCAAAATTCAGAAGGGGAAAAAAGAGGAAAATGGAGCAATATTCTTGAGGTATCACCTTCAAAGGAGGTTTTCAACAAGATGTCTGTGTTTAAGGCTGAACAATTGGATAAAGGACTGAATGATATCTTACACTTTTTTTTTTCCTTCAGAAACACTTTTCTGATTTGTTGAAGACATGGAGAGGGAAATGCTTTGCTCAGCCCCAAAATGACATGAAACAAAATTCATCTTCACAGTTTCTCTGAAAAAAATACAAATAGGCTGACATTGTTTCACATCTTACAGTCACTGATGGGGAAAGTGAGGAATGAAGGTGGTCAGGGTGGGTGAAATCTGCTGCCTGGGTCCATAACTGACAAATGCACGTTTGGAAATGGACTGGAAAACACAAAATGCAAAGGTTCTGCCAGTCTGCAGCAAGAAAATTACATTCCTGTCTCTCAAGCAAGAGATGTTGAACCACAAAGCTGCTGTTCTTAAACACAGCTCCTTGTGCAGAGGTGTTAAATCGGTTTATTTACCTAACACAAACATGACTAGAATCTGTGAGGAGGAAGGTGCCTGCCTCCTGCAGCATCCCAGCTGAGGAGACAGGCAGCAGGCAGGGATGGTGAAGAGAGGGATGAAAACAGTAACTTGACTCAGCTCAGTCTTTTGATGGGAACAAGTGAATCAGAATAAGAGATGTTATATTTCTTGTTGACTTGAACATTTCAGATTACAAAGAGGACACAAATGTAATAAAAGTTTTATTGTCTTCAGAATAATGGGGAAATGTATTATTTTTGTGTGACATAAAATGCTGTAATTAAGATTGCACAATAAAAACAAGTGTGACAGGAGCTATTTGTAAGGTTCTCAAATTCTTTGACAAATTCTCCTTTTAAGCTTTCTTGCTTCCCCAACAGTGGGAAAAAATCATATGATGTAAAAAAAAATCATAATTGCAAGCCCTTATAAAACTTGTTTTTTAAAAAAGTAGAAAATTAAAGAAAATATATATTCTGATTCCAGTTTGCATAATTTGCATATGGGAAAAAGTAGCTCCCATATAGCATTTTCCATGCCTAAGTTTTTAGATAAAGAACAGCTTGACACAGTTGTTGTCTGAAATTATGCATCCTAAATATTTCAGCACTGAAGAGATAACATGCATTGCTTGATATTCCCCTTTTTGCAATTTAGCATTGCCCTTATAATAAGGCTTTGATGTATCACTTTAAAAAGTCAGTCACTCCTCACAGCCTGTTTTTCTATATAGGGAAAAAACAAAGCAGTGCTTAATTGATGATTCAGTTTATCTATCTGCAGTATTCCTGTAAATGCTGTGCCACAATGGGCATTTCAGCCTGGAACATTCTAGTGCTGAGAAAGAGCTGATCCCATGTGGGCTCTCCTACCTGCTGGGAGGACACTCAGCAGTTACAGTTGTAGTGCTAAATAGCCTGCAAGTAAAACATTTTATACACCAGGCTGTATTTAACCCCTGTGTTTTCATTATAGCTATTTTCCAGACACCAAAAGTTGAGTTTATTTTTTGAAAGAGACTCCACAATTATAAACTAAAGCTTAACTTATTATTATATGTAAATGTTACATGTTTTATTGCTGAAGAGCGGTATCAAAACTTTACACAGGACATTGAATTCAGTGCTGGTAAGGGAAAATGATCCATCCTCCCCATGTAGAAAGCATTACATCACGAAGGGATGGAAACAAAGAGCTCTGAGGGACTGGGATAGGCAAACTTCCCCCCATTCACAGGAAATGGGTGAAGCCTTGCTTGAAATTATTATTCAGACATTTTGTGCTGTGAAGGAAATGTCTCCTGATAGCACAAGCTATTGGTTTCCTGTTGTGAACTAACAGTTTTGGCATAACCAGGAATGGACAGGAAGGGCAAATGATTGGGGGTCATTGGAAGAACTTATTTTAATGAAAAGACCAGACCAAGTAAGTGGGAAGTAATTTGGCCTGAAAAAAAACCCCCTGAAATTACAATGGGGGTGGGGGAAAGGGGGAGAAAAGGGCTCAGATGCTGATTGCTACCGTGGAAATAAATCTTTGTGGAAACAAATAATAACAAAAACAATGTCCCCCATGAAATGTTCACAGGGTTAGCAGGGGGAACACAGTTATTGGGCAGGAAGTATTGCAGGGGGAGAAAGCCCTTTTTGTCCTACCTAATTAAGAGCCTGATTCAACAAATACATATCCGGCTTTTACACTGAGGAAAGCAATTTTTGGAAGCTTTTGCAGATGCGGAATTGTTTAGGGTTGTTGGTTTTTTTTTACAACTAGGACCTTTTAACAGAGGCACTTTCAAGTGTTCTTTTTCCAGCAGGGTGTATAAATAGCAGTGCCAGCAGGTCCCTGCACTGCCTGAGCACTGGGCCAGCTGAGTGTGCACCTTCCACGCAAAGGGAACACAGGCAAAGGCTCACACAACAGGTTCCTGCCCAGCCTGCTGCAAGGGCAGAGAGGAGGAGATGTCCCTTGTCCCTCCTGAGGTATTTGGGGATATCTGCCACCCTCCCAGCCTTGCTGATGCCATGCCGGGACCACCCTCCCAGGTGCTCTGTTGTCTTTTGATCCAGCTCTACTCTCCAGGGGACAGTGCAGAACTGGTTCCAGCTCCAGAACCTTCCTCCTGGCACATCCCAGGGGCTGCAGGATGGTAGGGCATGGCAGGGACCACTCCCTGAGCTCCCTGGCACTCACAGGGTTCCACTGCCAGCAGCAAAAAGTAAATTTAAAAACCTCTCCAGTGTCGCAGGCTTCTTTTTAAGATGGCAGCCTAAGTTTCACTTCAATCACTCAAAGTGCTTAAAGGCTATTTCTAAAAGTCAGTGAAATCTGCTTGGACTTTTGTGCTACGTGCTTTTGGAGCAAGCATTTTCACCCTTGCAAAGATTATTTTGATTGTATGGAAATTTGGGGTGTAGAAAATGGCTGCCTGGTTCAGAAAAAACATGAAAAGAGTCACTTTTTTTTTTGGAGATTCTTAAAAGGCTGGTTCTGAAGAGTCTTTTATGATGCCAAACCCAATAGAGTTTGTAAAAATGTGTCTGATTTTTTTTTTAAATTTAATTTGTATAAAATTTTTAAACCCATATACAACATTTCTGCTTTCTACTCTTAGACAAACTTGAGTCACATTGGAATCATGTTTTTTTTTAACATCTCCTTTTAAATATTTTTGTTTCCATTTAGGACTGCCAGCATTACCACGGAAACCCCCAAAAATAAAGACTTTCTCAGCCTTGTGAGAGTACACCTGCAAGAGCAAGAACTGCCTATCAAAAGTGACTTCTTCATTATGGGTGTCACCTAAGGACATTTTGTGTGCTCTGTATAACTTTTTGTCTCAAAATATATTGAAATTATATTCTTAGCATTGATACAATTTGGTATCTTGCCATGGACCAGTAACAAATGTCTGTTGCTATCCAATAGTGCTCTCTTTAATATACTATCTCTGTTTCAAAAGAAAAAACAGCTCTTGACAAACTGTAGAGTTGAGTTTGGAAGCCCTGAAATATCAAGATGAAATAAGTACTCATCTCAGTGAGACAAACATGTAAATGAAGATCTAATAAGCTGTTTGAATATAAATCATTCCACTGGCTTCAGAAGGACTTGGATCTGAGTTACAAAGAGAATTGCAAGAATTCTGCTGCTTCCTAGTAGAGAGGTGGAGCATATTTACTAGTTAGCAGTTGGTTACTATCAAAATGGAGCTGTTTAGACTTTTCAACATTGCTAATTTTCTTTTTTTTTTTGTTACAGAATTAAACAGTTTGATCTGAAATTTTACAATTGCAATTAGTTCTATGCAGTTTCAAATTAACAAGAAAAAAAATAGTTAATTACAATGGCTTAGCATGTACTTTTTTCCAAGAAGAAGGCAGCTATGGTGGTAGGACTGAATTCAGAGAACCTGGCAGTATCTATAAATAATATTTCAAGACAATGTTCTGGTAATAACAGGCCCTTAAGCCAACAAGATATTTCCATTTTTCTGGTGCCTTCTCTCTGTTCTTAACTATTTGAATTGGATATTCTTCTTGCCAAATTAAAATTTCCAGTATTTGGAGGCTTTTGATTTGTGCACCTTTCTGCAGTGTAGTGGCAATTTGACAAGTCTGCATCTGTAATGAGCACCACTGGGAAAATAGAGATTTTCTTTTGTTTGTTTTTCTGTATTAAGGACATTCCAAAACCAATGAAAAACTGAACTTTAAATGATGATAGAAATACACCTTTGTGTTATTACACGTATGCTGTGTAATAGCATAGGAAAATCACTGACATATTTTTTGCTGTTATTTAAGCATACTGGGAAAAAAACCTTAAATGCACTGAGGTGTCACTGAGATTTGCTTTTCACTGCTGTTTTAATGAGCTAAGTCCTTGGCAGAAGTGTTTTTCTGCATAGACAAACCTCAGAAATGCTATCTGTAACATCTCCATGGTATGTCTAATACCAAATGATCCTGTTCAGATCAGTAGACACCTTGGGAAATTAGGTGCTATTCCACCTGAAGAGGAGCATCAGACCTCAGCTCTCTGGGAGCATTGAAGTACTAAAGGAAAGAACAAATTCAGTTCTCAAACCAGGTCTTTGCAGTACAGAGCTCAGTCTAAAGAGGGAAGGATTTATTCAAGCAGAACATTTAGCTGTACATGACAAATTAGTGTCATGACTATTGATTGCACCATCTCCGACTATAATTTCATCACAATATTATATTTTTGCAGGACTGGAGCTTCCTGTAGTATAAACAAAAAGCTTTCCCAAAGAAGTCTGGTGTCTGTAAGAAAATATCTTTCCAAAAATGCACAGGTGCTATCAACAAGATACAAGAGAACTGGAGTAATTTTTGCTGAATTTACCAGCTTTAGGTACTGCACTATGAAATTTCTGGATGTTTGCAGTCAATAAGGTTTCTGTGTCACAAGAGAAATGTTTCCCTGACAAAAGCTGATTCAAATGTTATACATTCCCACTGCTTCAATTTTTGCTCTGGGGTAAGTAGATGATTATTTAGTGTTTCTACAAGTTGTCATATTACTTATGCTACTCACCAAAGAGGTGGCTGTGTTTCAGCATTAGGCAGGGAGTGTTCCTTTGTGTGCATTTGAGCCCAAAAGGACCATTTCAAAAGGTTGTTGCCTGTGTGTGTTGATACCCTCTAAGATTGATTGTTCTTGTCAGATGGCAACAGAAGTTGAATTTCCCTGTGAAGGTGGGTAGGAGTGGTAATCAGATGAAACTGGGAAAGTGCTTTTAAGTGTTTTAAATTCTTCTGTGGCAAAAAGTGTGGAAACTGTGGAGAGGATAAAGAATGATGGGTTACCATGCAGGGTTAATTTTTCAGGAAAGAAGTGGAGAAATTATAATGAAAATAATTGTAGTGGAATTTGTAAACTGGCATAGAATTGAGGTCAGTCATTGTAAAATTATTCCTCTTCCTTTGGCTGGATGCTCTGCACAAGCTGCTATTCCCCCTCCTACAGTGTTAAAATCACTTCTTTTCATTTGTGTGTGCTTTCTGCAACTGATGAGATTAAAACAGCATAATACCACTTCAACTCAATAGGGAATGATTGCAACTGAAAAGCATTTATTTATTTATTTGATGTGAATCATTCTGTAGCACATTTCAGTTCCATACTGGAGAAGAGTTTTTTTGTCTTTTAAATGTTTACGTAAATAGGGGAAGGGAGAAGATGCCACTGTCCCTGTCCCTGTCCCCTTTACTTTGCTAATGCAGGTGACACACACAGTGTTTCATAGTGCTGATGTATTGCTAGGGGACATCTAGGATAATTTCAGTTATTCTAGTGTTCACTGTTACCACATCAAGTCTTTGCAGTTGTATATGAAGATGCTGGTCGGTGTAAAAAAGGAAACATAATGTAATAGAAGTATCATAGAAAAGGTTACAAACAAAAAAAAACCAAAAAGTGGGTTTTGTTGTAATGCCACTGTCTATTGGCTCCACCTTGCTAGTAGTTTTTTAAATGAGGTAGACAATAATAGCCACTGTTTTGTCTGAAAATAAAGTAGATGCTTTATGGGGAAAGTTTTGTCCTAATTAAGAGGACAGGTGAATTGTAGGGAAAATTACTTAATATATGGTAACCATAATATTTGACTTTTTATTGTATTAAAAAGCACTGCCCCTTTAATGACAGCTTTCTTACACTAATGCATAGCTTTGCTTTTTTTTTTTTTTCAGTTTAGTTAACAGTTCAGATCAGATCCTTTTATTCCAATTTACAAACATGCCAATCATTCCAGGATGGAACTAACAATTGTCTTGTAGCAAGAATGAAACAGTTTGTAGAAAAAAAAACATAAACAAAAAAATCTTTTTTTAGGCCAGTTGACATAATTGGAAACATCAGGCAGAATTTTGGGCTCAAAGTCCTTTCCCTGGGCCTGAAAAGGAGTGTCAGAATCTAAGACAGAGACAACATTAGGCCCAGTTCCTCTTAGTTTAATCTAATTATGTTAGTTAGGACACTTGAGAGATAAGGGTACTCAGCATGCCTAGAGCAAAGCTCCCTTTCCATGTTACAGCAAGCACACTCTGCTGGGAGAAGTTGTGTTGCATGAGGAGCTGCACAAGCCTGTGCATCACTTTCCAGAGCCCTCCTGGGGTCCCTAATTGCTGGCATGCACCCAGCCACGCTGGCAGCACACACAGTACTGAGGGAATACAGGATCTGGAGTGGCTCTGCACAAGCCAAATTCACATCACCATCCCAGGTTTGCATCCAGAGCTCCCCCAGAACTGTGACTTCCTCAGGGACTGTCAGCCTGAGGAGCCCCAGTCCTGCTCAGGGACTGAGAGCAGCTCAGTGCCTGGGGTTTTGGGAGCCCCTCTGGAGTGTCCCCTTGAGCTGGTGTGTGGACAAGATTCCAGCCAGGCAAATGGATGGATTACCAATATTCCTTGGATTCCTTGGCCATCTGGATGTACTGCTACCACCAGGCTCATTTTTCAGCTTGATGAATGTAATGATTTCGGCAATGGTTGTGGCTGCTCCCAATCATTCTCTTAACAATTTCCATTACTCTGGCCAATTATTTTCAGGGTCTTGGCCTTTTCCTTCAGAGCTATGTGTTTTTACGTTTCAAGATCTCTGAATAGCAACTTGTACAAGTATGTCCCTTTGTGTCTGCTCCTCATCTTGGAGCAGTTTATGTACAGCAAATGCCTTTTGAATGGGCTTGTGACAAAGTGACTTGGGCAATGCTGCTCTAAATGACCTTCCCACAGACACTGAGTAAAAAGGAGACCAGCATCAGCTCTCCATTTTGCTGGACAGGGCAGGCACACTAAGCACACAGTCAGGTGGAAAGTAATGTGGGTTTCATAATGGTGTCAGCAGCAGACCCCAGCTGTTCCCTCTGATACACAGGGACTCCCCAGACAGAGCTGGTTTCAGCTCCATTTTACTCTGCAGTTTTGTCTATCTTCAGGTTTTTTCAGCCCCAACAGGCATCTTCTTGTGTATTTTAAGCTGAAAGACAAGTCAGCAAACAAAAACTGAGTCTACACAGGCACCCAGAAACAAAGCTGTCATTATAGGATATGCAACTGCTTTTTCTGAAGCATTGCTAAGTGTTATTCTCTCAGATCTGTACACACTGTCCAGTTCACATCTTAGACCACAGGGGGAAGAGAAAGTTCCCAAACGTGCTTGAAATACTGAAGCAGTCCCAGGAGGAAAGACCTAAACAAACACTATCCCCCTCACTGAACACACCCAATCCTTCCCCAACCTAGGCAGCCACTGACACTCTTACCACTTTCTGCCAGCAACTCTGACTGTTCTATTCTTCACAAGGAAGGCTTACACTGCTTGTACAGTTATTTGTCACCCCTGTGCATTGTATGCCTCAGCTACTGAGCCAGCTGTTCTGCTGGTTCTTAGAAGGGCTTTCACAGAAGGGAATTCTGTATAAAAGTGCTGCTGCCCTGAGAATAGGTGGTGACTAGTGGTGACTGGCCATTAGGTCACCCCTGGTGACTTGTGGTGACTGGCACCATGGGTTACAAAAGGGGCCAAACATCAGACAGACATTTTGGCAGAATGGCTTCTGAGTGACAACTTTCCTATTATCAATCTTCACCAGTGTATGTACATATCACAGTAAAGTACACCAGGCATCTCTAATTACCATTGCTAACTCACAAAAGTAGGGTTGGGTAGTTTTAGCCTCTTGACAGGAGAACTTATATTAAAAATCAAAAAGCTACACTTGGTGAAAATTATCAGTTACCATCTGAAATAAAGACATTTCAGATGCCATTTCCTTGAATATATGGTTAATAGTTTAAAATCTAAGAAAGCATGTGCCAGCTCCTCCCCATCATACAGTTGCACCAACTCCACAGTCTTTGGATTCAGTTCAAATCTTGTTTTCAGTATGACAAGAACTTTTGCCAACACTGTAGTTAAGCAACAAGAATAATTCCATTAATAAGACAGACAAACAAAAATACCTTAGCAAGCAGGTAAAGATCTAAAGCCTTGAGAAAGGCTGAGTAAGCTTTCAGCACAAATAGAACCATAGCAAATTAAGTAGGCTTGCTTAAATTGTACCTGAGATGGCCAGTCCTAGACTCAGATCTTGAGCCACAGCCTAACTTCTCCTTTCCAGGTGGCCCTTGGAGACATCCTCAATCCAGATTGTCTAAAAGTGCCATGTTCTCACTTCAGGCCACATCAGCCCTTATCAGAAAGGCTACAGAACATCTTGTCTGGCTGGCCTCAAACTTACGGTCTCATCACAAGGACAGATGGGATGTGGTGAGGTGACAGGGACAGGTAGTGCTCAGGGCTTGCCAGCACTGCAGGATAAGGGTCAGACACTGGGAGTGAACTTTAGTTTTTCTCCAAGTGTACTGATCAGTTCAGCAGTTCCAAATGTCATCCTGAGACCCCATCAGGAGTTTAATTCAAAGCAGTAAATTTATTCTTTAGGCTGTACTCAGTTCACAGAACCTCTTTATCAACTGGATCAAGGAAAGCCCTAAAAATTACACATTAGGTATGCACAGTTTCATGGCAAATGCAAATATACACTTTAAATATCATATGAATGCAGTGGATTGCATTTATAGCATGCTGGTGGCCTACTTAAATACTAGCATTTTCTTCTCTTCAATGCATATGTAATTTATAATAGCCAGCTAACATCAGGAAGCTCTTCAATTCTCCAAGGCTGAACTACTTGTATATTATACTTGTATACTGTACTACCCCCAAAGACTAATAGCTAAACAAAATAGGGAAATTCACTCCCTAGAGAGAAGACTCCTCCAGGCTTTAAGGACACATAACTTCCAATTAAGGCTTTACAGAAGATCTGATACGTGCAGTGTGACTAAGGCTCAAGACTACCTCAATGTATGTCTGTCTGAGGAGGTGCCTGTGGCACTGCTGTGCATTACAAACATGTACCACTAAATCCACCTCTGCATTCAGTTCATCTCTCTTGGGAATGAAGTTCATCTTTCACAATACAACATGGTCTTCTAAACAGAAGGCAAAAGAAAAAAACATTTATCATTCTTGTGCCAGGCAGAGTTTGACTTGAAAGAAACCGGATGAAATGTGTATCATTCATCTAAGGAACAAATCCACACTCCAGATTTGTCTGAGAGACAAGTGAATGTGATCCAAAAAAGCTATCCTTCTCAGAATGGGAGCCTTGAATTCAGTCCAACCAGAAAATGCATGCTGAGTAGCATCCATTTATTCAGAGCAGTAATGGTTTCTTCTAAGAGCACACTGCCTTGATCATTGTGTTAAACATAGTATATATAACCAACAAAAATTCCATCTTTGCAAATGCAGGCTATCTGCCAATTCCACAAAGAGATTTTTATTTTTTTTTCTAAATAGCTACTGCATAAGGGCTGTTGCCTGCAGAGCAGGTTTTGTGTGCTCAGCCCACTGCGATCATCAGGTCTGAGTGCACAGTAAATGGAATTCACGAGCCTTTCCAAGTCACCTCCTGTGTAAAGCCCTGAACAGACAGTCCCAGAAGTGAAGTAAGGAACAACTTCCCTCTCCGCCCCTTTGGGCAGCTCAGACACATGCTTTTAGCAATACCTAAAACAAGAAAAACACCTACAGCCACTTCAGTGGGACTGGCAGAAACAGAACGGAAATGAGAAACTGATTAAGTGGAGAGCCAGCTTCACACGCAGAGAAACTTCCAACTTTCCTTCCTAACGACTTTTTAGAAAGTGCTTTGGTTTTGCTAGTATTCCCTTTGAAAAAAAATAAAAATCTTGGCCCTGGAGCTCTCAGTGCCTACACAGATGAAAGCTGTGAGAGGCCTTAAATGACTTCAGCAGGAAACTACTGGGAAGGGGAGGGGTCTATTTTCTGACAGTCCCATTACACATTTCTAGGAAAAATCTTTTCAAGTTCTGCGGACGAAAACGAAACAGAATTACAGCACTGCCTCTCTTTTGGAGACAATCAAAACATCCTGCTCCCATGCTGGAGTGCTGCAAAGTAATTCCCTTCTTTTTTTATCTCTCCTTCTGTCTGTGTCAGGATGTTGGGGTCAGGAATAGCACTTCAGATTGAAGAAATTGTTAGAATCAATGCATTCTAATCTGCTGAAATAGGACCGATGTTTGTTTCAGATAAACTTGAGGAATAGTTTATCCTGCAGTTGCATTCATAAATTCTCCTGCCATTCCCCAAACCCCTCACAAACTGTTCAGTGAGCTCAGGAGTTTTTCTGTTTAATAGAGATGACAAAGCACTCGACTACTGCAAAACCACGGCAGGGAAGCTGAGCAATAACAGACGTCAGCCAACGTCACCCCCAGATCACTGGGGTGGAAGGTCGTATTCAAACAGTATTTCCATTTCTCCCCTCTTGGTAAATTGCTCTGAGAAAAATCCTCTTTTTTTTAGTGTAATGTTGTTAAAAATTAGAAAGTCACCAGCACTTACACAAAGCTGGAATTCCTGGCTGTGTTGGGAATTTTAAATGATGTCTCCACCCAAGTAGCGTGTGGAACCAGCGAAATGGCTAACACAATTCAGAGCTTAAAATGGAGTGATGTTGCAGCTCCAGCTGTTTTTATAAGTCAGTACAAGAGATCATTGGAAGCATTAGAGAAGAAATAGAAACAGAGGTGAATTATGGCTTCTAGTCTGATGATGTGCACTAAGGAATATGTGAGTGACAGTGTAAAAAGCAAGGAAAAAGTAAAGCATCAATGGACAGTATTATTACATAGTGTCATCCTCAGGACCAAGACAGCTACAAAAAGTGATGTCTGTTGGGACATATCTCATGGGAAACAGGTGCATTGTTTTTTATCTGTGCTTCTAAAAAAGGCACAGTCCTCAAAGGTGAAGAAGGTACATGACAGCCTGGGATAGACAATACAGCTTTTGTTCTGATGAAGAAGAAAGGTTCGCTGTGAGCAGACTTGGCCCAACTGCCCTTAACAGTTCCTGTGACTCGATGTGCTCTACAAATCCCTCAGTTATCAGCAAGCTACAGCTCCCTATTTATCAGCTCATCCAAGCTAACTCTGCAAAGGCTTTTTTATTCCCTGAGAACTGAGCTGTACTGTTTGACCAAACAAGTTTCCACCTCCTTTCCCAGTCCTAACATGCAGAGACCCAAAATCACTAGCAGGGCACAACGATGACAAGCATTTACCTTAATACCAAATAGATTTCCATATAGGTTCCTGCTTATAAGCAGAAGTTCTGACTAGCTGCTAGTTCTGATGCAGATTTTTAGCAATTTAATAATTACTTAGTATTTAATGAGTCTTTAGTAGTAATTTGGTAGATCTGCTGTCTACCTGGAGATGTTAGACACAAAGAATTTATCCAATGAAGAGAATCATGGCATAAAATCTGTCCCTACTGAAAACAGAGACTGACTTGCTGCCAACATCAATGCTTCATATTTGCACAGGGTACCGTGCTGTGTATTTAAAAATAATTTAATAAATAGATAAGCAATGGAACTACTTGACAAGAACTAAAGAGGGGTGAGATATTTAATAAAACACTCCTGGGGCTTTCATCTCAAAAAAACGAATTTAAAAGGTTGCTTATAAATAATAAAAAATTCTGTGTTTCTGTGAAAAGTCAAATCACCCAAACCCCAGGTAATGCAGTTCTTATAACATTACAACCTCTCTCAGAACATGCAAAACCTGTACATCCCAGTTTCATATCTGCAGGTAGGACTCGCTCTGCAAACTAGACCTAACTAGGAACATTTTGCTAAGCACATTCTAAAGGGCTATAATTCCCTGTCCCCCAAAAATGGTCTGAGAATTCTGTACTTTCTGGAGTGGTAAAATTAAACAGTTTGAAAATTATATGCTTCAGGCTCACAAGAGTTCTCAAACTACTACAAATACAGCAGCATTTAAAATTGCTAGGTTGAAATTGCCATCAGTTTGACTTTGGCACAGTGCTAGCTTTTTCCCTCAGAAATAAATTTAATAGCATTTCACTCTGTCACTAATTTCACAGGATTATTTGATTCTGAGGACAAATTTATATAGTTGCTATCACTGAGGCACATAAACAAACTGAGCACTTTTCTAAAATAAAACTGTAGAACGTCAATGCAAATCAACAGTAAAAATATACTTTAGAATGATGAAAGTAGAGTAACTTAGTTACAGCGCATCTTAATAAGTAAAAGAAAGACTGTTTTGCAGCCCACTTCTGGAAACTGAAGCAGTTTGCTTTTTCCCCATTGATAGAAAAAAACCTGCTATTTTTTGGCATAAACCCCCCCAACATTTAACCTGTTATTTTTGATAAATAGACTTTAAAAAGAGAAAAAGACAAAAAAAGGCTTTCATGAATCATGTAGGCCATAAATTTTTTTGGCAGCTGAAATTCTTTAAATTTTGGAATTAGTAGTCCTGAGGTAGAGGGGCTAGTTCAGACTTACTGAAAGAGAAGTGTCCATCTTACAGCATTTTCCTACAGCTGTACTGTGATCATTCATTATGCTCTATTCTCTTGACAGGAGTGATTTTCCTTGGACATCAAGTGATTCATGGAAACTCCAGATCACTTCAGTAAAATGCAGTCTCACAAGGAAGAACCTGCAGCATCTCAGAGATCACAGTGTTAAAAAGGTTCCAAACTCAGTGAGCAACTGCATCTTCCATAAGTGAAACCCATCCATCTTCTAAAATCATCTCATGGGGAGGAGATGTGCACAGTAACAGTAAGTGACTGTAACAGGAACTCATGTAAAACTATGGCTAAGGTTTACCTTCCTTTGGGAAAAGCTTTTAAAAAGTACTTTGACTCTTTGTTTACAATGTTTCTATCAGATAGATTTACTAGATTTTAGAAGTCTGTTTTACTCAAGCTTCTTTCTGATCACCACTGTGCATTTGCAAAGTGTATTTATCATCCAGGGAAAGTCTTCTACACACCACCGTTATTTTCAAAGAAAAGGCTTCAAAAATGTGAGTGAATTATTTCATTCACAAGTGCAGCATGTGCTCTCTCTTCTGTAATGACACAGTACAGAAAACAAGGGGTAATTAATGCAATTCCTTTGCCAAATGAGTGGGATCTTATAAAGAATTGGCACATAATTCTGATTTGAGCTTTCTTGTTTTAAACAAAACCAAACCTAATACAGAACAATATAATGTACTAACACGGTCCTTCACCATATTTTTCTTCATCCCCCCCAAAACAAGTGTCTGCAAAGTGCTGGGCCTGCAACCAAAGGACACTCAGTGTCCAAAACAGCACTGTTGATGCAGCCAGACATTTCTGTGTACTACAGTACAGTCATAAAAGTGAACCAAAGAAGAACATTTGGTCTTTTGTTGTCTTACATACCAAGACAGAAAAACATGGCTCTTCCTCTCTTCTACCCAATGAACAGATGTGGGTTTAATCACACACAAAAGAAAATGCTCACAAGTTTCAAACTATGACTTTGATATTTAGGAGTAAAATTACTTTCTCAAAGAAAGTAATTTTCATCTAATTATCTTGAAATTGTCCATAAAAAGAAGATTGGTAAGGAATTGGATAAATACACCAAATACGGTTTCCTTTGGAGTTATTTTCTTCAGCTGGAGAGAAACCTAAGGTAATTTTCACAAACAAAAAACCCATGGCAAGACAAGGAAAGAAGCCTCAGGGTCCAATATAGGAAAGTTACAGGATATTCTTCAATAATTAGATATTACAGAGCAGTGTAAATTCAGATGCCTCCTCTATCTTGCTGAGCTCAAAGCTGCAGATGACCTCAATACACAAAGTTAGCAAACAGCAGAGTTAGGTAAAATAGAAGCAGAAAATGCCATACAAAAGCCAAAAAGGACACCTTAAGTGCTATAACTTTTAAGCTGGCCACTAACTTACTATCCAGCTCCCCTACCTCCCCCCCAACTCAAATCACCTCATAAATACCTAAGGCAGATTATCCTTCCTTCTGTGGAGCATCCGAGCTCTGACAAACTCTGTGAAATGCAGATCCAGTGAACAAGGCAGCTCTTCAAGACACATTTTGAGAGGATGTACATGGCATAGAGGTGGTTGGAATTTGCATCCAGAGAGAACAGGTATGTTTCCAATGCCATCTGGCCCTTGGTTACCAGGATCTCTCGTCATACCCGTGGCCTCTGCAGCGATGATGTGCACAGAGTACAAAGGGATCTCCCTCCCACATCTGGGTGTGGTACCAGGAGCAGAGGGTGGAGGGACAGAGCTGCAATCTGTGATTCTGATGTGAAAGTAAGATGCACAATGCTGGCATCTGGCAGCCATAAAAGACACATGAGGCAGAGCTGGGCCTCTGGCCTGTTGCTAGCCTGCAAGGACAGCAAGAGCTTGTAACCCATGCAGAAGGGTCAGCATGGCAGCAACACAATTATGGCCCATGCTGGTACTTCAACTGCAAATTCCCCAGCTTCCTAGAGTTTCAGTAAGTCTACCCAACATCCTAAATTAATTTTAAGACCACAGGCATTCAAAGTTCATCACGAATGACCAGACCCACAAAACATCCCAAACTTACACCTCCCACTGAAAATCAGTGGGAGTTAAGCCTCTAAATACTCCTACAGTTCTGACCAAGTATTTCCCTTTTTATCCCTGTAAAACCCCAAGTTGTGTCGTCCCTTTGAGCCTCTCTTGCTCATAGCTTTTTCAGTCCTGTATTTCACTGCAGTCCCTGAGAGTATCACAACCTGCAGTGCCCAGCCAGCAGCACCTACCAGGAGATCAGAGATAGTGCTGGTGTCTCTGGAGCGTGTAGAGCTCACTTCAGCAACTGCTCTTCATCCCACTCACACAGTACCAGCTCCATTTACAGGCTGTTGGGACACACTCCTCTAACACTAGTCACAAAACAAGGCAAGATTACAGATCCTGAATGAATCCATGTCTAAACTCAGTATTAAGGAAATTCCATGCAGGCAGTTTCACTTAAAAACCTTTCTTGTAACGCTTAGGACCTATTTGAGTTTCTAAAAAGCGGGTTTTTAATTATGAGCAGAGAAACAATAGCTCACTTCAGCATGAAAAAGAATACACCCACTATTTTTCCATGCTCTGTAATTTAAAAATAGGTCAGCTCATTAGCTTTAAAGCTTTCAAAAATACTAAAACTGAAATTCAGGGCTCAACTTCTTTTTGTTTTCTAAGCCAGACTCAAAGATTGAAGAGTTTTAGACCAATGACTACTTTTAAGATGATGAAAGAGGATAAAGTTTTTGAACTATGAATCTAATATAGCCAGAACAGATTGATTTCATAGTAAATTTTTAAACAGAAAGTAAATTTTTAAACATTGACTAAATTTGAAGCATTTAAATAAGACCAGAGCATTAACTGCATGCCAATTCAGAAGTGCTGCAGGGCCTATAATTCGTCACTCTACACATATAGATCGAAATTACTTTTCTCACTTTTTTCCATTGTGTGCATGTTCAGAATGCAAACAGGGGCCAAAGTGCACCTGAACAGCCAATTGAGAGACTTCCTATATGTAATGTGAACCAGACAGAATCAATACATATGGAAAAAAATTGACTGGGAAAGGGCAATTTCTTACTCTGTACTTAAAAACCATAACCCCGAGGGCCAGAATTGCTCTCCTGACATTTTGTAAGTTGATAACAACAGCATTATGATTAGTGGGACATTGACTCCCAGTGCTTCCCAAGCACCTTCTTCATGACCTTGGGGAGCACCTGGTGTGCTTTCAGTATGAAACAGAAGTTCATCATTGCCAGTGCCCAACAGGTGTCAGGGCTGTGTCCTCTATCCCCAGACTAAAGTTCAGGTTCCTGCTGCCCAAACAAAACTGGAGAAAAACTGCTGATTTAAGATCTTGGTAGGGTAAGTCAAACCAAACCCCAACTACTCTGAGCCATCTCATACTTCCAGTCACTTCACCTGAAAATAATTTGATTTTAAAATTGAATTTAAGCAAGTTGTTAGTAATAATTTTTCAAGTATTTTTTTTTATTGAGGGAGGGAGGAGAGGAACATCAAACTATTTAGCTTTCCAAGTATTTAACATAAAACCCAGAAGAGCTCCATCTGGCAACCAGCAGGATTTCTAAATAATCTAAATAGTATCTACATAAGAACCAGGCTGTCTATGGAGTGAGACAACTTCGACTTTTACAGCCACAAGAAGTCTTTATTAACATAAAAGGAAATTATAAAGAATTACGTTAGAACAGGAACAAGAGCCTGGCAAGCTGACAAAAGACCCCAGGAATCTCTGCATTAATCCTGAAATGCTGCTTTTGACTTGTTGGAATATAGCATCATACTCTGCATGGTTTTAAAAAAACAAAATAAAAAACCCTCTTAGGTTCAAAGGACTCCAGTACAATAAAACTGGCTCTAGGAAAATATTCAGATTAATGAAAATCAATATGTCATTCCTTACTTTGCCACACAAGAAACAACCCTTAACATTTGAACATAGTTTGGAAAACATTAATATTTAATTAAAGTCATGGACAAGGCCCTTCATGTCCATAGATGTCTGTCTTCATTAAGAAGATATTTCTAAGTACTGCTGCTAATTATGTAAATTAAATATACTTTTGAACTAGTCTTACATATAAAAATATGATAAATCTAATTCCCAAGTAAGTAAACACCTCAGAGTAAACAGTATTTAATTTTTTGACTTATTCATATGAAGGATCTGGCCTTGCACTTCATACCTACTCCATCTACTTTTTGGATCATTTGTGAGTGATCCAAACCCGGTGGTGGTTTGGTGTCATATGGGAAATATTTAACTGGTCCTTAATGCCCCTGTCAAGTTGCCATTGGGATTTTCTGTCAGTTTCTTGGCAAAAAATCAAAGAGTGAAACAGTGGGGCCAAAAAAACATGTTATGGTGATCCTGTGAGGATAGGGCAGCCTTGAAGCTCTGCATTTTCCGCTATCCCTGGGCTACAGGAAGAGAATTTCTATCTTTATCATTGCCCATCTGGCACCTTTCACAGGCTGCAAGAACAAAGAAGTAAAATGTACTGGCCCCTACCATCTGCTTCTGCTTGTGAAGTCTGGAAAGAGCCTGATAGGGAAGAAAGCAAAGAAAGATAAAACCCAACCCCTTCGTTTCCCACCAAACTCTTCTGGCAGGTACACATTGTGCCTGTACTTCTGACATATCTCAGGGCCACCCCAGAGACCCTCTGGCTCCCTGCAGCAGCACAGCTGCTGAGCACAGAGCATCCCAAACACTCCCAGCCCCACAGCCTCACTCCCAGCCTTCTGAGGGCCTTGAAAGAAAGGTTGTGCTGTCTGAGATCTGCTTTATTGGATCAGCCACTGTTTTATCTAGAATAGGAAAATTCCTGTGGGTTTAATAAGAGGTATTACCCTACAGATTTTCTCTGGTCCCACCTCCTTTCCCATCAGCCACATCCCCTGTTACTGCAAGGCTGCATACATCATGTGTTGGCTGGACCCCTTCTGTCTCTGACAGAAGTTTGGCCAAAAAGAGCAGATTTTCTGCTACTTTGATCATTTCCTGTGGTAAAAAGTGAAGGGAATTATCTGACCCAGGGTCTTTTTTTTTTTCTTGCTTAGTTTTGAAAAATAGCATGGCTTTACATTTGCAAGTTCCCTTAAACAGTGTACTTGCTTTCCAATAGCCTTTTGCTGCTGGTTTACTGCTTGCCTTACAGAACTTACTTTTTTTAGAATCAGAAAACACATTGCTCTGATCTCAAATTCGAACTCTGCTGCTGTATTACATCAATAATGACCTTCCCCATGCTGAAGCAGCAACCACAAGATAGTATCAAATTTACAGACAATACAAAGGTGTCAGCTTCTTCCCTGTTAAAAAATTATTACATTTAAAAAACAAGCTTACTTCTCTTGTGGTGGGGACAGCGTTGTTTTTGGCTACACATGTGCATTGCATAATGTCTTTAGAAATAAGTTAACCATTTTATTAAGTGCACTATTAGAGCAGTCTATGACAAATGTGATATAAGCACCCTAAAACTTGTTTTCCCCTCAAGACTCCACATCAGAAAACATCTCGTGCTTGTGTAAGCCCATGTTGAAATAGTCTCAGTACCTGCTGACCTAAATGGTGTGGAAGCATTTGGGAACAGGGGCCTGAGTACAGTGCCAAGTGAAAATCACTGACCTCCATGGGCCCTGCAAGTGCACCCTGAAAACTCGTCCTTTTTTTATTTTTTTTCTGGCCCAGAGAGTACAAAGTAAACAAACAACATGAATCTACTCACTGAACTAATGTCTTGTGTCAGAATTAATATTCTATAGGAATAAATTTCAAAGAAATTATCACAATATACATTAAGCCTATAAATGTGGCACTCGGGCATTTAAAATAGACACATATATTCACACTAAGTAGTGGGACTCCACTTCTTTCAGCTCAGAAGAATGCCACAATGTGCAAGTTGTGCTTGTTGGCATCAAAACTTTTTTTTTTTTCAACTTTGCTGTGCTAATTACAGGAGTAGCACAGATTCTGACAGATACACTGTTGAGCTGAGGCCAGGGTGCACTGTGTGCCTCCCTTTGAGCGAGTTGTACTCTCAAAAGAAATGATTGAACATTTTGAACTGTTAAAATTACTATTGTTTTAAAATGTTACAGGAAGTTACTTTAATGAATTTACTATTTGTGTATATGGTTGTGTTTTTTTAATCAGCCTGTTAAAAAATCATGGCCTGGCGACATTTCCCACTTTATTTATAAAACTGAATCCTTCCAGAACTCACACAGCTCAAAAGCAAAGGGAGACCTGGGAGTCTGGTTTCTTTCAGTATTAAAAAAAGAAAATAAGTATTATTTATATATTGTATGCATGTACCTCACTTAAAAATATAATAAGAAAGTGGAGGAAGAATCTACAGTAAACTTGTTAAAACAAAAATGGCCCTAAAACTTCAAACAAGCTCTTACCACAACAAAAATCAGCATTATCATTGTTAATAACACAGTGCCTTCCATATGCAGAGGTAATAAGGAGGCTGTACTGCGATCCATACAACCTCAATAACGTGTAAACAAATCAAAAAGGATCTAATTAGTTCAGCACCACCAAAAGCTATTAAGTAGAAACATCAAAAAGAGCCAGTGGGATGGGACATTACTTTTTTTTTTTTTTT
>VWZU01001231.1:3667250-3713791 GCA_013397095.1 Sterrhoptilus dennistouni
CGGGGAGGATCGGCCGCTCTGCCCGGTCCCAGGAAGGGGGGGGATCCCTGGGCCTGGTCGGGACCGGGAGGGAGGGATCCCTGAGCCTGGCGGAGGGTGGCCGGTGCCGTGTTCCGTCCTCCGAGGCTCCGGGTCCGTGTGTGGGGGTTTAGAGTCGGAGCGAGTGGCCTCTGCCCGGCCGGCCCTGTCCCTTCACAGAGCCCCCGCACCCAGGCAGTGCTCGGTGCCTGCCCGCAGCCTCGTCTGCCTGAAAAGTCTGCTTTTATTGAAGTATTGAGCGATACACATGTGACCGAGGGGCGGATACCAGGGGAAATACTCATTTCACGTTTACAGGGTAGATACGGCGCTGTTTTGGTTTGGTGTTTCTTTCCTATCTTGCCTCATAGTAACAGCTTCTAATTCCAGCTCGCTCTCGTCGCCTTTATCCTTATCAGCTCCCTGCCTTAACTTTCCTTGGCGGTTTTCCCTTCACTCTCTTCTCCATGTGGTTGCCATGCCACTATTAGATTCTTTTCACTATATTATGTTCCATCGTCTTCTGATAAATGCCAGAGTGCTCCTCACTGTTATTTATTCTTTCCCGTGAGGTTTTTCCCTGGAATATTTTTTTAAAACCCTGAAGGAAATAATAGAGAAAAAACTTCTGTTTTATGTAGCACCAGTTGCAGCTGTAAATCAAGGTGAAGTGTGTTTTATATGTGAATTTTAGGTAAAGTAACAGGAAGTACAGATGCCTGCCTTGGTCCTGGTGGGCAGGCTATGGACTTGTTTATCCCATGAATTGTTGCTGCATATATCCCTTTAGGAAGGGAGGTTCTTAGAAAATTAAGTTAAAAAATTAAATAAAATTAATTAAGGGCTCAAAGTTCGCTTTTCTGTTGGTGGTATTAGCCAAGGACCCAGCAGGCCCAGCTGCTAAAAAATCAAGGCTTAATATTGCCCAGCTTGAACCAAATTTGGCCTTGTAGGGGAAAATATCTTAAAGGTGAGCATCTCTTTTTAATGAGATGGCTGAAAGGAAGGCTCAAGTTAATGCTGTTGTAACTCTTGACTGTAACTCTGCTCCAGCCCTCGCGGGCAGGCCAGGAGGCTGATGAGGGTTTTTCCTTTTCAGCTGGAGCAGGTCCCTGGTCCAGATCACAGTGTGCTGGACAAATGCAGATGTGGCAGAGCAGCTGGGGAGTCACTGCTGGGCTGGGGGTGTCCCTGAGGAGAGGAACACAGAGCAGAACAGGGACTGGGGCAGGGCTCGACAATTAGGGGTTGTTTGGTTTCCTGTGATGGTCAGCTGCAGGGAATTTTGTCTGGTTGAGAGTCGGGACACACAGGGAACATGAAAGGCTTGAGGGGAATGGTGGCTGGAGGGTGGAAGAGAAGAAAGGGCATGAGTGCACTTGATGGAATGGGATGAGAAACAAAGGGGCCACTGTGAATTCGGGTGAGAGCAGGAACTGTGCTTGGGAGTGAAGGGCACAGGGCATAGATCTGTACAGAATCAAATGTCATTACTTTCAACTGAATGAAATTACTCCAAGTATTTTTTATTTCCCTGGCAATTAGTCTAAAACCATTGGGGGATGGTGGTTATGACATGCTTGGGTTCAGGCACAAGTCTGAGTCTGTGGCTCCAGCAGCTTTCCCAGCAGGAGCAGCCAGCTCTGAGCAGGATCTCATGCTGCCCCTTGCACCATGTGCATGACTGCCTGGTGATCTGGGACAGTGATCTGAAAACAGGGCAAAGAGGCAGAGGTGCTTCAGCAGCTCCATTGCACAACTAGAGTTTGGAGGAAGCCACCAAGGGCTTTTCCTCATATAAAGAGACTCACCTGGAGTCCTGGGGAGCAGAGACTCACCTGGAGTCCTGGGGAGCTGGACACAGAACTGAGGATCTGAGCTGGAGGTCTCTTAGTTACTGAAATGTCCAGTGTTTAATTAGTTAATTACTGTTACAGGCTCAGGGTTTCTCAAGCTTGACTCTGGTCATTGAATTGGCAAAGCAATTAAGTGACATGTGTTATTAATGTTTTTAAAAATCAAAATGCAGGGCATTTATGAGAAATTTCTGAGAATGGGACCTGAGGGGAGGAGCAAGTGAAGGAATATGCAGTTTTACTGTGTCTATGTAATGTTTTCCCTCTGGAACCTGACGTTACTGTTTAGGTGAGTGAGTCTGTGTCCTGGGGTGCCTTTATGATGCTGAGTCTGTTCAGCCCAGAAATAAGTTTTGCGCCTTTAAAAGTAGATCTGAGAGTAAAAGGGGGGAGAAGGAGAAGCAGTGGAATGTCTGAAGCAGCGGTATTCAAAAACATAGAAATAAGAGCTTCAGCTTCCCTTCTCACAGACTGTGGTGTCTGCAGCACGGACAGCGTGAGGGAGCTCTCCTCTGCGTTTAGTTAGGTTTTAGCTAGCTGAGGCAGAGAAGTTCTCCAAACTGTGGCTTTCCTTTTTCTTGGAAGTGATCAGCCCTGCTCTGGACTGAAAACCCAGAAAACACTGGGAGCTCGCACCTGTGGCCCACCAGGGCCCGGGATGTGGCATTTTCCAGTGCAGGAGGGACTGATAAGAGACTGAGCAAGCCGAGCTACACCCCACAACAAGGACTTTCTGAATTTGGCATCTCTTCAAAACAGTGAGAGGTTCCATTGTTTAATATTATTCATTTTTTATGCTCGTGAATACTTTGCTTGTTAAATAAACAGGATTTTTTTCCACTTTTCTCCAAGGAAATCTTTTCCTAAACGAGCTGGGGATGGGCCACTTAAATCTGCTTTCTAGAGGGACCCCTTTGGAAGTTTGCTCCCAAATTTGGCCTAAAGCAGGACAGTCTGCTAGACTTTTCAAAACAAAAGCTTACACTTTCCCTTCACTTTTTTTACCCTTTAGGTAGCTTTAAGCATAGCTGCATGACCTTATGCACAGAAAATAAGAAAATAAATGCCATCTAGGGAAGCTCTTGGCATCTTCTGATAATACTCCCATTCAAACTGTAAGAATACAACTTGAGAAGCATTTAGTTGAATAGTTAAGGGAAAAAAAAATAGGTAATACATGTTAGTAGCTCATGTTGTCACTTAATCCAAAGTCAGTTTCTGTATTTCATACAGAGTATTTGGAAATGTTTCTTTCTGCCTTTTTCTTTCAAAACTATGAAATAACCTTTGGTCTAGTCAAACCAGACTTAAGCTTCAACTTGCTTTAAATTGTGGAGAACGTTTTTCAGTCAGTCACATGAGATTTTGTATTTTCACTATACTTTACCAATTTGACCATTCTCCGACTTCTTGTAAGGTATGTTAGTGATGGCAGGGACTTTCCTTGGGCTCTCCTTTCCTCCCAGTTCACTCATTTCAGAAACTTCAAGGCATGTGAATTACTTGAATGTGTATTTCAGACTTGCAATGCATAAGACTTCCTTTTTTTTAACTAAGTTTTTTTTTCCTTTTTAATTTTGTGACACAAACACTTGTTACAGAAATCACATTATGGCTTGATGTAAGTTGTCATCACATTCAGCTCACAGTTGTAAGCTGTTTTAAGGGGCAGCAATTTGATTGTGCCTTTTTAAATATTTAAATGGCTGTCAGCCTCAGCAAAGGTTAATTTTTTTTCTTTTTTGAAGGAGTGATTTGCTGTGGGTGATTGTGCAGGCTGTGAGCTGCATCTGTGCATTAGAAAAGTCATGAAACCTTTAATCAAAGTCTTTCTGTGGCATAAGCACACAGAAAATCTGAACTCTTATGGGTTTAATTGTATTTCAGACACAAAGTAAGAAAACTTCACATGATCCTCAGAAGTAAGCTTTGACCTCTGAAAGCAATATCAGATTAATGTTTTTTCATATATGTGTGTATGAGGCTTTTTATTGCAAATTTTCCATTTACTCTTGCACGCATAATAAATATTTGTGAATCTGTGGAAAAAAATAATACTCTATTATGAGTTTCATAGGTAGAATTGTATTGAATTAGCCTTAAGGCTGAAATATTTCTCAGTGTGTGATAAAATGAGATTCCACCTGTCAGTATGAAAATGTGCATCATCTTCAGGGGAGGGTTATAAATGGAAAGAGGACTCTTGGTGAAGTGTCTTGAAACAACAGTCACTGTTTCTTTTGGTTTCATGATCTCCATCATTCATCTAAAAAATATTTTATCAAAGCACAGTTATTCTCTAAGCAAAGAGAAATTAAAAAAAAAGGACCCAAAATATATTTGTGGAACAGTTGAGTTTAAATCTTCCTTATTGTTTTCAAAACAGAAAGATGATGACATTGAAGAGGGAGATCTCCCTGAACACAAGAGGCCTCCAGCACCAATAGATTTCTCAAAAATAGATCCAGGCAAGCCTGAAAGCATCCTGAAGCTGACAAAGAAGGGGAAGACTTTGATGATGTTTGTCACAGTGTCGGGAAATCCCACAGAAAAGGAGACAGAAGAAATCACCAGCTTGTGGCAGGGCAGTCTCTTCAATGCAAACTACGACGTGCAAAGGTGAGCTGTTGTGCACAAGGATAAAGTTTTTGCCTTTGCAGAACCCTTTCTTTCTTCCTGAAAACCTTTTCAACTGTTCATCCTTTGCTGTTCTTCACCTCCATCATCCATTATTGTTTCTCTGTTTCTTTGTCAGTTGTGACAAGACACTTGTGGTGTGGTGCAGAAACCTCTTCAGTACTTATGCACCTTGTCTGTGTATAGCCCAAATTCTTTTTATCTCACAATGGTTCAGTTATTTATCAGTTCTAGCTGCCTCTGTGTGCTCGATGGAGAGCATCCCACTCTGAAGACTTGTCACCACAAAAGGCTTTTTGTTCCCCTGCTAAAATATGTGACTCTTTTTTTCTCTGAGAGAGAGCATAATTTTGAAACAGAATGTTGTGCTCTTCTATTGAGGCTGAGAAGAGTTGCAATAAGTGTGTAAAGCAAATTTAATGCTCATTAGTGGATTTTACATAGTGCCAAATTAGTTCTAAATTTGTTTCCTTTTTCTTATTTCCTTGGTTATTTATTGACGTACTTTATACATCTGTTCTTAAATGTAGTAGAAGATTGTTCTCTTGTCCCCATCCCCAGGCAACAACTAGACCAGCTTGTTCTTAAACATGTGCCTCAGTCATGGAGGCTCTATGAGCAAATGCTGGAGTGTTTGAAAAGCACAGAGTTAACTGAAAAAAGTACCAATTTTTCCTCCAGGTTTATTGTTGGCTCCAATCGGGCCATCTTCATGCTGCGGGATGGTGGCTACGCCTGGGAGATCAAAGACTTCCTGATAAATCAGGAAAGGTGTGCAGATGTTACTCTGGAAGGTCAGGTTTATCCTGGCAAAGGAGCAGATGGGAGTGAGAAAGTGAAAAACAAAACAAAACCTGAAAAAGCGAAGAAGAAAAAAGACGCAGAGAAGAAATCTAACGGCGTCAAAGAGGACAACCGAGCAACCAACCAGAGAGAGGAGCTATGACAGCCACGGCACCCAGACTGAATCCTGCTCTGCTGCTCCTTGAAGGGAATCTGCTCATGAGTCCTGGGGTTTGGGGAGGAAGGAAGCAGAGACTACTGAAGCTTAAATTTATGTTGAAATTCACCAGTTTTACTCCTTGCTGTTGGCCATTTGTTTAGTTACAGGAAAGGTAACGCTTCATGCCAGCAATTGACTGCTTTAGTTTGTAATTTTTTTTAATGTTTTTGTTGTTGTTTAAAACCAGCATACAAATCTGTGTGTCTAACATCACAAATTTAATTTAAGTGGAAAAGAAGAATTATAATTTCAGAATACACTGATGTTCATCTGTAGTAGCTGTGTCTATCTTGGGTGTGCAAGTCATGGATTCACAGCTGCTGTCAGAGAGCCAAGTGCAGTGTGAAAAGATTCTCTTGGAAGATGGTTTGATAGACACAGTTGGCACAAAACTGCCCAAAGTTGCAAAGAATAGTGGCCAAAGATGCCTGAAATTACAGGGTTTAGGACATGTTTGGTTAGACTGCCTGTTTCTTTAAAATAAACTCAACCTGTTGCGTCCCAGGAAATCTGTGGCAGTGCTCAGGAGTGTGATGGATGCTGGGTAGGAGCTCTGCTAATGCACTCCAGGTCTGTACAGAAGAGACACTCTGTGCCCTTCAGAAGTGAATGGAGCTGCAGCACCTGCGTGAGCAGTGTCAGGGTGAAAAGTGGAGACAAATCCCGGGCATTCAGCACTCCTGCTGCTGAAGGACTGTGCCTGTGGAAGCAGCTGTTCCATGTGCCCGTTACTCAGGCAGTGAGCTGGAAGAAAAAGCTTTAGCTCTGAAGTTAATTTGATTTGCTGATTTAATGGTTTGTTTAAGTATTTGAAAAAGTGCTAGTTAGAGCACAGAGTTAAACTTTGAGTTAGACATGTCACTTACTGATGCTGATCTGGTCAGATTTTGGTGGTTTTTTTTTCCTTGGTACAGATTCCTGACTGACGTGGTTGATTGTAAATGACCATTTGATTTGAATACTATGAAGTTGGAGCCAATACTTCATATAATTGGGGAGTTTTTATTATTACTCAGATTGTATTCAGTCAAATGCTTTGCTTAGAATTGTTTCCCTTCTGCCTTACTACCAGTTAGGGACTAAAGGCACCAAGTAGTGTGGTCCACATCATTTTGAGCACAGTATCAACTGTCTTCACTCAATACTGGTATGGTGTTACTTTTTCTTTAAGGTGCTAAAATCCAAGTGTTTTGGATAAAAGGTCCTAATTGAACCATAATGGTTGATCTTGTGGAATACTTCGGTATCAAAAGTACGAAACTGTGACTGAGTCCTTGTTCTAAAACAAAAGATATCACTAAACTTACTGTTTTCTTGAAGAGTAGTAAAACCTTTTTAAATAGATCTGCATTTGGTTATGTATTCAAGAGGCAGACTTACTCATCATTGATTTCTGTATGTAAGGACTAAATGATGTTGATGAAGGTTCCAGTTGATTCATTTTATTTAATTTTAATTATATTTGTATGAATTTAGATTAAAGAAACCTTTGCAGCTACACTTCACTAAGCAGGCCTGTACCTGTTTGAGTGGAAAATTAAAATTTGTTTCTTCAGGATTAACTATTACTTTTTATATTCTTATACTAATGCAGATGTGCAGCAGAGTTGAGAAGAGTCTCAGTAGATGTTTGCAGAGTTGAGCTGTGCAGTCCAGTTTTGTGCATAACTAATTTATCATTTGGTCAGATATTCTGGGTTAGCACCACCCTTTGTAAACTTTGCTTCTCATCTCAAGGGAAGACCAGAGGTCAAATGAAACTATAAAAATGAAATATTAATGAGATTTTTATTTTCAAAGTTATGGTATAGAGGTGACAATTCATATTTTGATCAGAAAGACATGGAAGTGCAGTTTTGTATTCCTCCTAATGTTATTTCTTTTTTGATCAGGTTGGGTTTGAGACTGTTGGAAAAACAATTACTACACTATAGCCCAGCTTTTGAGTATAGATACTTCAGTTATTCATTAATCTACATTTACAGTAGATTGGGTTTTTTTCCCTTCGTAGTTCAAAGGAGCTTTGTTGAAATTGAACCAGCCAATCGATCTTTTGGTTGGTTGGTTCTTTCTGGGCCAGTTTCCCATGCCAAATACAGGTATGTCTTGTGCCACATAGCTTAATCAAATTTCAGAGTGTTTTGGGGTTTTTTGGGTTTTTTGGTTGGGTGTTTTTTGGGGTTTTTTTTAGGTTTTTAATCTGTGTGATGACTTGGCAGTTGCTTTTTGATGTAAAACACAAAATGCTGCCTTCACAAACCAAGTTTCTTTTACTCTTCCATTTTTCTTCTCCCTTTTTCATGCTTTACATTAAACAATTACTGAAATATACCAGTAAGTGTAATGTTGCAGTCTGGCAGGAGCTGCTTTACCTCAGCCAATCTTTCTCTGCTATCACAGTTCATTACTCAAGAATAACCTGAATTGCCTTTTAAAACTGATAAAGTCTTTGAGACAGTTGCACTTGTCCTGGGACAGTGTTACATAACCAAATGTTTGGTGATGATTTAAGTAGCCCAAACCCTATCACACACATGAATATATATATCTATGTATATGTACGTGTGTGCGTGTGTATATATAGCAAAATATCCTCAAAAGTTATGTAAGACCAGGAATGTTCTGTGAGTACCTCACAAGATGGAGTCTCCTTTGGAGGCTTATCAGGTTTTCAATAATACATTTTTTATTTCCACATCAGGACATTCAGATATCTCCTTTAATTTCAACCAGTAGGGTGATAATTGCCGATCTTGGTATTTCCTTTTTTTTTTCTTTTTTTTTTTTTTTCAGTTCTATACAGAGGTACGTGGAAAATCATCTGTTTTCATGACAGCAAAGCATCTGCTGCCTTTCTCCTCCCAGCATAGTGGTTTCTCTGTTCTAGTGCTATAACTAACTTTTCTGAGCTACTGTTAAATTTTTAACCCAGCTGTTCTACTCAGAAAAAAGAGTTTGTCAGTGATGCTACACAGGATGTGGTTGCACTTTGTGAAAAATTTCCAATGGACAATCAACTTTTTATGTAATAAAATACTGGAAAAAATATTCTGGGTTTTGTTGATTTGGGGTTTTTCTTTAAACTGTTCCGACACAAACTACAGGAGGATTTCTGATCTTAACTTAGAGGCATCAAAGCATTTCTCTGAACAGTCAGGTCAGCCTTGACTTGCTGGAGAATCTACTTTTCTGTCACTGTTCCTGAACTCTTTTGTCCCTAAAAGGAAATCATAAATTAAACCACCATTTTGTAAAGATATGGAACAATCTGCTTTTATCTGGTATTTGGCCACTGTTCTCAATGCATTTCTGGTAAAGCTTATAAATTATTTCCATTTTTTTAATCTGTGGCTCATTTCCTTTTTTAATCAGGGAGTAACACTGCCTTTTCTAAAGGTTTTTTCTTTTAATTGCATTCGATATTTATAGAAATTCAAAGAACTTGTGCCTGAATAGAGGGGATGCCTCTGTTTTTAAAATGCCTAATTTTTTGTCATGTTTTTTTTTATTCAGATTGCCATCCTACTAAGTCCATTGATACCCTGCTATTTGATAATTCTTACTCTGGGATAAAAACTATTTTTTGAATATCACTATTTTTTATCTTTTATACTGTGCCCTTTTAACAGGACAAATCCCACTGAATTCAGGTAGTACCAAATTGCCAGGAAGGAGAAGAAGAAGGAAAATCACTCCACTTGGATTTTTGGATGGTGGTATTTTTTTCCTGCAGTAGTCAGGTGGTGGAGGGGGTTGGACACAGGAGACCTCTGTGCAGAGCAGTTTTTGATTAGCATTTAAAAAGCTGCTGTAACACACAACAATCAGGCATTGCACAGTGCCAGACTTCAGCCAGGGACAGATGGGAAATGCTTTGTTCCTTTCCTGTGTGATGCTACTTAACACACCAGTGTTGATACTGGCTGGGTTATCAGTGGCATTTTATCAACTGTTTCTGTGACAGGAAAACCAGATCTGTTAACCATCATTTAAATTAACAGTAGTAATGGTAGTAATTAATTATTTTTAAATTGGTGTTGTATGTTGATTATTACTGCATAGACATTGGTATTTTGGGGAAAATGGGACAGTTAAAGGAGCTTCAGCCTCTTACCTGTCTTGTGGGTAAAGGTTGCAACTTGTCGGAAACAGAACCTTTTTCCTTTCTTCCTCCAGAATTGTGTCTGTTCAGGGGACAGAAGATGCCCTTGTTTTTTTACAGAAAAGTGACTGGAATGCTCTAATTCATGGAGTTTATATCCCAAACTTTTTTCCCTTAGATAATTTATTGATACCTCAAAAAAGCCTGTGAGCCCATCTTTAGTGCCTGTAACATCTGCTTTTAAAGATAATTATCAATTGTGTCTGAACAGAGGCTGGACTTCTGTGTTGGCACCCTGCCCAACAATTCTGTGGGGAGCACTGACCAGAGCACTGAGCACTCATTAAATCATTAATATTTAAATCAGCTCGGCTGCTTTAATTGGTGGCAGGGTTACATGTCATCAGGGCTCTGTGTGCATTGGAAAAGAGGTGAACAGCAAGACCCTGGAATATGCTTGCAAGATGCAAGGATTGAACAGCACCATGAAGTGACCTGGATCTTGCTGTGACTTTATATAAAGTTTTCTCTGTAGTGAGGAAGACTGAATTATACAGGAATAATTGTAGTGCAAGTGTGTATTGAAAAGATAATGATTGAGTACTTGGTCGGTCAATTTAAAAATAAGGAAAAAGGTTTAATAGGTGTATTTATGTGACCATTGCTGTTATTTCTGAGATCCATATCTTCAGGCCATCCTGTGTATTTGGGATTTTTTTTAACTTGTCCTTCCTGCAACTCCATTTCATTCAACCTTCTTTTTACAAAAAAATTAGAAATGAATCAGTTTTAGTTCCCTCATCTGAAACAGTATTTCAGAAGTGACCAAAATAGTGCATTATGTGAGACTTTTCTGTGAGTATTTTATTATTCATCCTGCCAGTTGTATCCAGAGCCATTCCCTGTGCCTTGCCAACCCTTGATAGTCAGCTGCTGTCTTTCAGGTGCTGTACAGCATGTTAATCACTGTGTGGACTTTAGATAATTGCACGTATAATAGGATGGAGTTGCCAGGAGTTTAATGGAAGCACAGACATGCAAACGCTTTGGCATTTAAGACAGCAGTTGAGCACAAGATCTTGAAAAAATGTCTTGCCTTTAATGTGGGTACCAGGTAGTTTGTTGTGAACTAATGAGCTGTGTAATATAATGAGGGCAAGACCACTCTCCTCTTTATCACCATTCCTCTCAGCCTCTGTTCCCACATAACATCACCATGAGCCACATTGCTCAGTTCTCAGATAACCCAACTAAGGCCTGAAATGTATTTCAGCCATGCTGTTATTTCTGGCAGTAGTGATAAGCCAGGACAGTCTCACTTTCTGGGATGAGAAAATCAACTTTAGATTTGTAATCAGAGCAGCCTGTGTTCAAGGGATGTAGCTGTACCACTTGAACTTGTCTACAGGAAAGCAGAAATAAATGAGCTGCATTCATTTCCTTAGGTGTTGCTATCAACTGACAGCCCCTTTGCTTTCAGGTGAGGTGTCTGTGCTTTGAGAAACATTATCCTGTATTGCTCATCCCACACTAACACAGCAGGAGAGGAGATGGGGTTATGGTGGGGCTGGTAATTTCATTGTGATCTCACATTACACCCTCTGGCAAAGCAAGAGAGAGACTTATTTGTCGGGGGTTTCCTCCCTAGCAGTTTCCTGTAGAATCCTGTCACCGTTCCCTTATCACAGGCCCCTGGCCATGTCCTGAGAGTGCTGAGACGCTCCAGCTGAGCCTTACACTCGGAAATTGCAGATAGATCCGTTTGCAGAGTGCTGGGGCTCTCCCCGGTGTTTTGTTGCTGAGGTTATAGAGCGAGTGAACGTGCTGGGTTCGCTCCATGGCTGAGGCCACCCCGGGAGGAGCTCCTGAAGGTGCTGGTGAAGAAGCCACGCAAGAAGAAGGAAAGGTTGTGGCTGCAGCCGTGGTTTGTTCACATCCCTCCCCATCCTCTGGTCAGAAAGGGGGTGGCGGAGCAGCTCCTGAGATCTGGCTGCTGGGATCGCCCTTCCAGGCTGAAAAAGCCAGGACACATCACAGCGTCTTCAGCTTCTGGCCGAGGTGATGGGCTGGCTGCTCTGAAAGCCTGCAAGGGTTGTATAAAAAACTCTTAATTTGGGGACAAACAAAATTTCCTGTGGTCCACGGGATTGGGGAGGATCAAAGCTCTGTGGAGCAGCGGAGGGAGCATCCCTACACCTCGCAGCGGGCCGCGGGAGCGGTGACAGCTCAGTTTGGCTTTGGAGAGACCCGCAGGAACGTCGCGGCTCCGCCGGGATGGGGAAGCGCCGGAGCCGAGCCCGGCACGGCCACGAGAGGGCGCGCGCGGACAGGGAACGGCCTGGGCCCGATAAAAATTATAATATAACGTCATATAAATCTTCATTATATCATATAAAATAAATTCTAATCTATTTTAATGTGGCATTTCTAAGCATGGTTTAGCAGTGGACTTTGGAGTGCTTGATTATGACCATTGGACTCAATGACCTTAGAGATCTTTTCTGAGATAATCAATTCCATTCTCTTCTAGTCTATAATGCTCTTTTGAGTATTTAAGATTTATATTATCTTTATAATACGTAATCTAAATATTAAAACATGTTTTATTTTATTAGACATATTAAATTGTGTTATATTTTTATGCTTTTCAATCTTAGGTAATGGATCCACTCAGCCATCCCTAGTCCCAAACACACAGATACACATGCGCACACACACACAGAGCAGCAATGGCACAGCAGTGATGTTTTCCTGCATGCTGGCAGGAGTTGAGATGGGGGAACCCTTTCCACATCTCCGTTTGAGCCTCTTGAGTCAGGTGCATTTCCAATTTCCAGACCTGTCACCCAGTAGTGCCCCACCTGCCCCAAATCCAGGCCTTTCCTATGGCTGTAATATCCCCATTCCCATTCTCATCTCTTTCCCTTCCCGTCCCCCTCTCTGAGATCCTGCAGTTGTCACCAGGCAGTGAGAGGTGCTGTGGTCCATGTGGACTGATCACCAAATGCAGACAGGGACTGCTTGGTCCCTTGGGTTTTGTCTTTTGAAATAAGTAGGGGAGACAAAAATAAAATACGAAATTTGCACTGAATATTTATTTTGATAAACATTGTGTACTCCAAACAACTACGTGTTATTTCAGTTGTAAGCCACAATCTTTTGGAAACAACATCCCAAGAGCTCTTGTCATCATAAACCCGACAGTCAATGCACCACCACGGTCTGTGGACATAGAGAGCTTTCAAGTGCAAAGCAGATTATCAGAAAAGACACATTGCCAACCTCCTTAACAAACTGGACAATGATCAACTCCAGTAAAAATGTTTCATATGTCTGCAATTTAGTTGTCTTAGTGCCATTGTAATAAATTAATAGAAAATATATTTTTTTTTTCATTGGAAAGTCTATAAGAAAATGTACAAACATCTAATTCCGAAAAAGGACCAGCTGTTTCGGCGACAGGTAAAACAAGCAATTGAACAGAGTCAACAAAACCCAAACATCCAAACAAACAAAAAGACAAACAAACAAAATGCAATCAAAAAAAACCCACTCTGCCAATGGCAACTGTGTAGGCAAACATGGAAACATCTGCAGTAACAAAACCTCTCAAGGAGGGTCACTGCAGCTTGTGCAGGGGCTGTACAGGGTGGGCAGAGGACGAGCACTGGGGGAATTCACTGGGCAGGATGTTGAATGTGCATTTTCTAGAACAGTCAGAGACCAAACAGGAATCCTATGGCACAAAGCTCTTGCTGACTGGCACCAGGCCCTGTTCTGTCTCCAGAGGACACAGGGATGGCTCCAGTGCAGGTCAGAGGGAGCCCTGGGCATTTCCCCAGGGCATTTCCCTGGTGTGGCTGTCCCTGTTCTGCTCTCCCTTGGGCTGCCAGCCTGCAGTGATTCCCCGCTTTGTATTCACAGCAGGACATCCTTCCCAGCTCCAAAACAGTCCCTGTGTGACCAGCTCGGCACCACAGGAAAAGCTGTTGAAGTCTTCTCTCTCAATAAGGTGAGATCTTTTAGGAAACAAAAAGAAAAAGGCTTTTCCTAGGGCCGAGTCTCATGCTTTCACCCTGAGAATTCCCAAAAGGGTAAAATCAGAGGCCACACTTCAGCACAAAGGCAGCATGCTCCTAGAGGCTGGACAAAGCAGTCTAGGGGACAGACCCACCTGGTGGGATGCTCCTGGGAAGTTACACACTTGGAGAGAGCAGGAAAGGGGAAATGGCTGTGGCCAGTGGAGCACTGCAGAGGGCAACCCCAGCACTGGAGCTTGTACAAAGCCAAATCCTACTCCAGACACATCCCAAGTCTCACTTTCCTGCCCACCAAGTGCTCATGAAGGAAATACTCCTGCTTTGGTCCGTCTCCTGGAAGAAAATATGCTCCACCAACACTGCTGCAATGGCATCAACAGCACTGGCTCAGGGCAGGGAAAAGGTTTAGACAACCCAAACTGACAGACCCAAGGGAATTCTGTTCGTCTCTTCCCTTGACTTCATGGATCTGTTTTGGCCATCGTGGGACATCAGATAAATGTTTTGGATGATCATGGTTGAAATACCAGTGAGACTGACTCTTTCATGGAATAATTTCTGAAATCCTCAAACTATCATAAGAATTTTGGGGAATAAACAGCCGACCTTATTTGCCTTTTACAAATGTTGCCCTCTGTAAATGGCACAAATGCCTAAGGAGCATTCATTACCAGACTCTTGTTGGGAAGCTGGGAGGGAACGCTTGGCTCTTTTTTTTTTTTTTGCTTTTTTTCTTTTTTTTTTTTTTTAATACAATACGCAACATTCAGTGAATCCAAAACAATTTTGTAGTTAGTAAGTCTGAAAAGAACATTTCCAGTTTCGAAACCCAGGAGAGGCTTGAGAGGAATGTAACCTACAGTACTATCTAAATTTTGTTCATGCTTGCTTTGACATTCAGAGCAACTGATCTAAACCAGCATCTGCCCAGCCTTTGGAATGACACAGAAAATCCTTGTTTTTTAGTTTAACTTCAAGGTATCATTTTTGATACTGTGGGGAAAAAAAACAATTTAATTACATAAACAAAGTAGCCATCAGCTATTGGAATAATTTATGTGGCAGCGAGGACAGGCAGAAATAAAGTGGGGAAACAAACCCAAGTCTTACTGGCCAGATTGACATTCTTTGAAAAGATTGTCATGATGTCTTTCACACTTCCCCCCTGCCCTTAGATTTCTTAAAACAGCCACTGCCTCCAGAAACGCCTTTGTGGTATTTCTGGGCAACTGACAGAAATATCACTGAACACTCTAAATGCTTTCAGTGTTTTACAAGATAATGTTTCATTTCCCAGCTTCAAGAGATGCCCCTGTAACATCCTGATTGACTCTGACCTGCCTTCAGTTCCCAGGTATTGGTTTGAAGCAGGGGGAAAGGAGGTACAAGACATCCAACTAGTGCATTGGGATTCTCACTTTATTCTTCAGCCACCTGGAAAGACCTCATCCAGGTCTCCTGTAATTCTTACAGGAGGACCAAGACATAATATCTTAAGCCTGAGGACAAGATTAGAGAGTAACACACAGCAGAGCAATTTGATCCTGTTCCCTCTGATGTCCTGGGGAAGGTGAGGGCAGCTCACCCTATTTGATGCTGAATAAGATAAGTCCCAGTATTCCTAGTCAAAAATTGGAAGCCTTGAATTGGGATGGCTTTAGCTGGCAACCGTAAACTGATCCTGCATGTTGTTATACAGAGGGAAAGGCTGAATGGAAAGGCTGAGAAAATACACCTGCTAATTGACATTGCTCCCCTTCTAGCCTGCAGCTGCTTGTTGAAGGAAAATTTCTTGTTTGCACAACCACTATTAAAACTCCTGGATCCATAGGAAAAATGCAGATTTCTGAGGAAGCAGAAATAGGTGGTTCCATCAGTCTCTGCTGGAATGTTTTGTCCACTCCTGTAGTTTCTTCCTCCACTATGTGCCGTGGGCTGCGTGTACAACGCACACCCCAAAGAGCTTGATCAAACCTCACAGAAGCTTTAGGAGAAATGCTTACTGTCCAGTTACACTTCCCAGCATCCAGGTAATCACTCAAACCCACTCTTTCCACCCCAGACTGTCAAACCAGTCTTTGAACTGGCATTCCATGTCTACGTGAGCAGCTAATTGCACTAGGAAAAGAAAAAGTCTTCAGACAACTTAGAGGCTGGTAGAAGCAACAATCCTCGACAGTCTTCAGACAAAGAGCTCCCCTCCAAGAGGCAGCACGAACGTCAGTCAGTCTGTCCCAGGAGCTCAGATAAAAGCAGCTCCTGGGGGAACAGCTCAGCCCTGGCCCAGTCCTGCCAGAGCGGCCCCGGTGCAGGAGCAGCCTGAGCACACGCTGGTCTCAAAGGGAGGTTTCCTGCCACACCTGGCCACTCCAGCTACTTACAGTGAGATTTCTCTTTGAACAGCAACAACAACAACAAAATGCTACACCAGCAGTGCGGGCGGGCGAGGTCCGTGCAGAGCGGTCACTAGTCCGTCCATCCGTCTGTCCATCTGTCCATCCATCCTTCCGTCCCATAGGGTAGTGCTGGCGGCCAGCAGGCACAATAGGGTGTCCTCACAGCTTCATTTTCTTCACCACAGGGATTGGCAGTGCCTGGTAGATTTTGGCCGAGTCCTCGCTGGTGACCAGCTTCACCCAGACGGGGCGGAAGGTGCCTTTGAAGCCCACAAAAGCCATTTTCTCTGCAAATCAGAAAATATGGATTTGGAGTGTGCCAGGACTGCACCAGAAACCCACCTGTGTGCATGGAGGAGTGCAGGGGCATCGGAGCCATATATATATATGTATAACACAGAGATGGAATCATGCCAAAAGCTCCTACAGCTGACTGCAGCAATGTGCACATGGAGCTGTATTCCAATGCAATATGTGATGCTCTGGAATCAATATGCTTTGTGCCATCAAGTCAGAATGTTTCAACAGAAAACCAGCTAAAAACAAGTTCAGACAAGTAAAAAAATCCTGGTTTGGGGTATTTAGTGGGTGAAAAGGCTCAATATTTCTATTATTAAAAGGTCTTTTTATCTAAAATTAATCTGGAAAATCAAATCCACTGAATTATTTATTTCTAAGAAAAACTGCCAGTATGTTTTTCCTATTTACAGTTTTAAACGGAGCATGTCACCGAAAGCTGCAGTGGATACAACCATTCTGAATACATAAATTACTGCTTCCAGGATGTTTGAGCACATGCTGATAGAAACAAGCAGGGCAAAGTTTAGAAGCAGAAGAAAGGTCCCTTGACTGGAATAATGGGAGGTTAGAAATGAGTTTTTAAAAACTGGTTACCTTTTAACCTAAAACCCTCTCCTGCTCCAAGTTTCTCCAGAACTTTAGTCCATGGTCCTCTTGAAATGAATCTTCCTTTAGATGTCATCAGCACTATGGAGCTGAAGGAAACAAAGAGACGTGTAAATGGATGAAGAGTCAGAACACATTCCTCAGTTGTTTGTCCTGAGCCCTGGTAACTCCTGCCTGTGTGTTCACACACCCATGAACTACAGTGGCTTCAGCTTTAATGCTTTTCAATGCTTTCCAACAGTTTGGTCATAAATTATTTTTCCAGTCATGTAAAATCCATTAGAAAGCAGACACAAGCAATGTTTTTTTTTTATTTTTAAACATGGTTTTCTAGGATTATTTAAATGTTTCCAACCTGCAGTTCCCTCCTGCTTTGCTTAGAGAGAACCATTTTCTCCCTGGGATGCCCTTAGTAAGTATCAAGTAATTTCTTGTTCTTTCATTAGCAGATTAAACCTTAAGAAATTAATTTCTCTGAGACTTTTGGTGGCCTGATGCTTTTCCTTTTAGTGTGCTTCTGTTTTAAAAGTGTGTTAATATTATTACTACTATTCCTGATCAGGAACTGGATTTAGCCAGGACTGAGATTTTTGTAAAGCCAGGTGATGGCCTCTCTAAAAAGATTTCTTATTTTTTATATGAAAGAAAAATGAGAAATTACCATGCTTCCCTGAAGTAACTATATTATGTCATTTTTTGAAACCTGTAGAATTATTTAAGACAATAGAAACACATCTGACTGCACCTGCATGGCACTCTGCACAAGCTTCCCCCAAGTCTCTAGAGTAAACGCCAGAACAATCTCCTGTGGATCTGCCCACAGCTATTTCAGATGATTTGTCAACAATGCACTCATATTTGCACTAAATGTTACCCATCAGATTTCAAATCCAAAGAGATTTCATAACAATTAAATATATTCACTTCCCACAAGCAGTCCACAAGCTAATGTGGGAACAATCCCTTTGGTGAATGGATTTCTGATGTGGTTCCAATTCTCCTTCCAGCAGAAGTCACTGTCCTCCAAGATGCAGAAACATTTTTTGGCTACCTTACCACCTATTTCCAAAACTTTGCATTCCTGGCTGCCATGCTTAAAATACAGAATAGTCCAGCCTTTAGGTCTGGACAGAGGAACGTATTTTACTAGTGGAATTATCTGCAATTTGAGAAAACATACATGCAGTAAAAAATGCAAGCTGTGCACTTCCTTACGTATAAATACTTCATGAATTTAAGTCTGCAGTTTGTCTATAACCATAACATAAATGTAGCTCTGCAGTTTATTAATCACATGCAGCCCTGCAAGTTATCTGGGGCTCAATCAGTGTCTGAATCAAAGAGTGTGCATCCTGCTGCTGCCTGCATGTCCTGCACATATTTGGGCTCTTTTGGAATCATCAGGCACAAAAATACACTAGGTGTTTGCTCTGCTGTTGTGTCTGGCCCACGTTGGGTGATAAAATCCAAGAAAAAGATGAGTGTTTTGCAGTATTCTTGTGCACTGAACCTTAGTGAGAGCAGATTATTTACTCACTGGTCTTTGATGTTGTTGACATAATTCTCTATCTGTGCTGGGATTCCTTGTAGAATGGAGTTTTTGAATGTTGCTCGATCAACAACTTTTCCATGGTGTCCATCAATCACAACCAGCTGGATGCCCTCTTCAGTGAGGAAAAACCTGACACCATCCACCTGGGCAGGGGGAAAAATATTCTTGGTCTGTCACAGCAACACAATTGCAAACAACCACCTGTAAGGAACTCTGATAGTCTTGAGTCACAGGTCTGCTGTTTGCTTCAAAGGGCAGAAGTCCATGTTTATCCTGCCTAGTAGGAGAAGATACAGCCTTTTATTTTTTTTTCCCCGAAAATACAAAACAGAAATGACCCAAACTCTCCATGGTTACTTTGTAAGCAAGTTTTCCATGAAGATAAAGCAAGTGATGCAGAATTGCACCCCATTAAGTTTGTTGAGAGGATTTGCTCACCTCAATATATGCAAAGTCATCCTTCAGGTGGAAGTACTGCTTCTTGTAAGTTTCTATTTTTACTTCAATTAGGTGGTCCTTGGTCTTCTGTTTGCAAAATGAAAAAAACCCAGATTTTCTAGTGAGAATGTCCATTACCTGAATGCTGCATTTTCAATGAAAACATTTCAAACCTTGAAATTCAATCAACAAGGAAGCTACATAACAAGCACTGACTTGCCAAATTGAAGTGTTAATGAAACTGGGCAGGATGGTAACCTCTCTGCTCATCCCATCAGCAGTTAAATTGTTTCACTGAATGGCAGACTGATCTTACTTTGCAGAACTGACACATAACTCTCCGAGGCTTTGCTGTGTATTCCTTTTTCAAGGGTGATGAGTGAAAAAACCCAAGTAACAGATAAATACCCCACTTCCTCCCCCGGAACCAGACTGGATACCGGAGATTGTCTTGTTCATTATATAAATGAGAATAATTCAACTCTAATATTCAGTCCCCTGTCTGCCACTGGTGTTCTTACAGCCTGGAGGAGCTGGAGGCTCCAAAATTGCATTCACTGGACCAACCTGTCTTCCAGCTCATCAGTTTTCACCCTGTGCTTTCAAGAACAGCACATCACATCAGAGCCCCAAAAAACCAAGTACACAGCTTGCAATGGCTCTCCACATGTTGCAAGAATCTGTTTCATATTATTTCACCTGCCTGAACCCTTTCAGAAAACCAGGCACAGCATACACTGACCCTGGCACAAAGTTTTTCTGCGTCTGTGGGCACAATATGTGCCAGATTTACAAGAGCAATGATTCTGTGATAAGAAATCAGCTGCTTTACCAGTTGTGCACTCGAGAGCTTCTTTGGCATTGGCACTTCCACTATTGGTGTCTCAATGTACTTGGGGTAGGCTGTGGCTTCACAGTCGCTGACACCAGCTGTCTTTGGGATCACAGCTTTGATTCTTATTCTCTCACAGCCCTTCACAGAGCAGAAAGCAAATTTCTCCTTCTCATTTTGAGCTTTGAGTTTCAGAAACAGCAGCCTGCAGGTAGGAAAAAAAAAAAACAAACAGCATCCTTCAAACTTTTTGTGCAAAAAACATACTGAGTTTTGGTAGTGTCTTTCCTGTGCTTTGCAGTAATTTTCATTGTAGCCCTTGGTGCTGTGTTTTATAGTGCCCAACATCCCACATGCAAATAAAAGGGAACACTCATCTCAGAAATGGTTTAGGGAGGTCACAGAAAGTAAAAGACAGAAATCAGATGGCACTTGAATGCCTTCTGAGCTCTATTCTATAGTGATACATATAGGTAGAAATGCATGCTTTATATTTCAGGTCTTTCTTTCTTTCTTTCTTTCTTTCTTTCTTTCTTTCTTTCTTTCTTTCTTTCTTTCTTTCTTCTTTTACTTTCGTATTATTTTAATCCTTTAAAATAACAGGCTTTACACTCAGTTCCTGTTCACTGTGTGCACCCTGTCATGGTGTTTATAAATAGTTGTTGTTCAAAACAATAAGGGCTGTGCATGTCCTCAGTTAAGTTTCATGGTCTGCACTTTCCTTTTGTCTTTCTTTTTTGTTTGTTGTTTTCTAATTTGTATTCACATGGAAAAGCATTTCCCAGAGTAATTGGCAGTACAGCAGAGGCTTTGAATGACTGACAAGCCTGGGAGTCCCAGGAAAATGAAACACTGGTCACATTCCCAGAAAACCTTCCTGGTTTTGTTGTGATCCCCACTAGTGGCATGAGCCAAAGAGCTCACAGTTCCAGCAGAATTCCCAAAGCAATGCCCAAACCAGCAAGGTCTGCTATCTTACCCAGTGTCCTCATCCCAGTAGTAGTACCCTTTGGTAGGATATCTGTGCTCCAGTTTCTCCATTTGGGAGGTTCTGTAGAAGGTTCCAGTTTTGTATGTTTTCTTCAAGAGTCGGTTGTGGATGTCTGAGAGAATGGAAAATGTCGTCCCTTTAGGATAGCAAAACCCTACTTGGATCCAGTCATTCCTAAAAATAGCAAAGACCCACATTTTAAAAGTTAAAACATAACTATTATTTTCCTGGGCATGCTAGAAGCTGAACTAAATAATTTACAATAAGTTTTTTCCTGTCCAGTTAAAATTTTCATGGTTTAGAATGGATAAATGCAAAATAAATTAGACATAACAACTATGGGTTAGGGAAAAAATGTAGGGCAATCTGCTCCTGACTTCTACACCTGTGACTCCCATGCAGCAGGAACGAATTAACTCTGAACTTCCAAAAATGAACTGTGTTATCTTACAGAGCTTCCTGGGGGAGGAAACAGGAACCTGAGATGGCTCATGAAAAGATGGTGAACTCAATGGACTTCCTGTTAACAGGCATGCTCATTCTGGAAGAGCTCATGAGGTGATGACCTCACCCATTAAAAATGTGCAGTTACATGATTGTACTGGAATGTTGGGATTGAGTTCACTCACTTGTTGAAGTTGATGAGCCATATGGCCAGCTCTTCAGGGGCTGTCTTGTCCCAGTGGATGGTGTAGCCTTTCTTCAGAGTTATAACTGGCTGATACTGCTGGTAATGAGTGCTTTTGCTCAAAGCCCCTTCCAAGTAGAGTGGGTGATTGTGGTAGTCATTTTTTATTATTTTCATTTTCAGGTTGGCTGGCTTGTAGGCTTGGATGTATATCTAGATGGAAAAAAAACCCGCAAAAATAGATCACCAAGGGTTTAATGAACTACAGTGAAAGGTTCAGATACTCAATAGATATGAGCTGGTGCAAGTCCTGTGTGCTGGGCAGGGACCTGTGGGCTGTGCCCTTATGTTCGATTCCTTTAGGCTTCCATTTCAACAAAGTAAACTGTTTTCAGAAAGAAAAAAAAAGGCTCATTTCCTCATCCACTGAGTTTAAGTGCTTGTGCCAGTGGCTGCAGCAGGGCTGAGATATTCCACAGCATCCTGCAACCCTCAGCAGCAGGACAGTATCTACCTCAGACATCTGACTTGTGCTGAACAAGGATCCTTCTGTCTGGATTTCAGAAGCCTGAAACCCAGCTCAGCGGTTAGAAATTGGCTGTAGTGGCACTACACACAAAAAACCTCAACTGTTGCAACACACAAGACAAAACCAGGCACTCTCAGCAGAGGAAAGTGAGGGCTCTGATGGCAGCAGCACTCAGGCCTCCTGTGGTGGGAAGAATGGTTTGGTGGTCACACACAGGATGAAAGACCATCAAAGCTCAAGTTTAATTTTGACTCATCAGCACATTTCCCATACACACTGTGGGCAACACTTCCTTCCATAAATCAGGGAAAAATAACTAGCCAACAGCCCGTGGATTTATGAATATTAATCTGTGAATGCCCATGGAGCTCTCAGAAGGCTTCGGGCAGAAGTTGTTGGAGCTGTCAGCAGCCAAGGCCAAGGTTTCAGAAAATATACCACAGGATTTCTCATGTTCAAAGCCACCTGTGCAGACATGCTGATAAATAAACACTGAGAACTCTGAAGAAAGTCCATTTCTACAGGTCAAACTTTAAAGTGCCAAGAAATTTTAAATAAACCAAAGTGATAATGATACTGCAAGGTAAGCAGCCTTACCTGTGCAAAGTGCCCACTGCAGATGGAGCCTCTCCAGTCAGGCACATCAATGCAGTCAGGGTGCTTGATTAACCAGTTATCTTCTTTGATCAGGTATGAGCCTGGATATTCTGACACAGAACCATCTACATCATGGAAAACTGATGTTTTGTCACCATCCATATCCAGATCATTGAACCACGGGCCAGGTTCTCCAAAGAAGACTCTTGAAGTAATCTAAACAAAACAGTGGAACAAATTTACATCTCCAGAAAAGAATTCTTCACTTAGAGGACAAGAAAAGTATGCCCTTGGTCACTACAATGGCTCAAATTACCCATTTTCTGACTTAAAAGGTGTGTTTGACTTGTCAGGCAAAGCAGACACACATTTCTTTGCTGATCGTGGGGGAAAGGCTAAGAAAAACACAATTTCAGCCTCACCAGTGGGACGGTTTGTTTCTAAATTCTGGAGGAAGGTTCAGGAGATGGGATGATTTCATGAGAGCCACTTCACTCATTGTGTGCTAACACAGTTTCAAAGTTCCAAGCCACATGAAGTCACACCAATGTGGGAAACAGTCAGCCCTGGGAAATGGCTGCTTAGGCAACTTCTGACTGATATTTTTATCCAGCATAAATAAATTCCATGTCACCAGCTTGCCTCGTGCAGTGTGAGAGGGACCAACCAACACTTTTAGGGGAATTTTGCCTTTCCCATCATATTTGGCACTGGTCAGCACTTTTCCTGACCTGTGAGCAGGCCTGCTAATTTTTTGAAAATTAGGCAACACAAATCATTTCAGCCCAACCACTTTATTCATTTATTTGTTTGTAATGTTTGGCAGCTGGATTTAACAGCTGCTAAAGGTGAACCTCAGCAAAATAGTTAGCACATATTTGTGCAGGCAAATACAAAAATAACTCAAAAGAACAGGCCCCAGGACAGGTTCAGACCAGCACCCAGAGGTTCATAGTGTAATTCAAAATTTGGCAAACCCCTTTTGGCTGGACTCTGCTCTCATTTATATCTGCAGAACTGGAGTCTGGAATTACCCTGGTGTGCAGAGCTGCAGAATTATCCTGCATCAGCTCAGTTTCACTGGCTGCTCCCCAAAATCAGTATTTTCTGCTTCTAGGTCAGTCAGACCTTCCAGAACAGACTTCCTTCTGTTGCTTTAATATTATACCACTGTTAAAAATAAAGGGGGGAGGCGATTCTTCAGTTTCTGAGTCGTACCAAAATGGAAATTATTTTCACTTTAATGTCGCTATTTTTTTTTATTTTTAACTGACACCTTCATCTGTATTGCTGCAAACCTGACAGACAATTAGATTTCCTTATTAGACAAGTAGATTTCCTTATTATTTCACTCATCACATCTCCTCTTCACTTTTGTTGTTAAGACTTCCGACAAAGACAATGGTACAAGACCTGACATTTTCCCCTTTTTGCCCACCACCCAATTTCCTGGGCACGAGGGGCTCCCTGGGGAGGGTGACTCACGGGGACATCCTGGAAGTGGATGTCAGTGACGTTGTTGTTGGGGCAGCTCTGCCAGGCGTTGTTGAGGCGGAAGGCGAGGGCGCTGGTGTGGCGCCCGTCCAGCGCCGCGAACTTGCGGAATGTGCAGTTCTGGACGTTGATGGGCCCATCATAGAACTGGATCCCTCGGATGGGAAAGTCCCTGAAACACATCCCAGAGACATGCTCAGGACACATTAACCTCAGATGGATTCTAGACACGTGTAGTAAAGCATCTCTCTACCCCCAAGTGGGCACCTCTGTCATAAAGAGTTTAACTTTATACATTTTAGGAAGTTTACGTAGAACTTTCCATACCCTCTGACAGTGATTGGCTCAGTACCAAGAGAGAAGTGTCGCTGTTAGGGACATGAAAGAACCACACACTCACCAGTCAGGTTGACATGAGGAAAGAAGGGCAGTTTATTATGATTTAGGGTTTAAGTAGGATTTGGAATTTGATCAAGGATTGGTAGATGAGAGGAACACCTCTCTGACCTCAGTGGTCAATTCAGAAGTCCATCACAGAGAAATATGAAAACAATCTACTTTGTTTTGAGAAACTCCAATTCAAGAATGTAAACAATCAGAAGGCTAAAGAATCAGAGTGACAGAGGAGAGCCTGTTGGACCTTGTCACCTGTCACAATAGGACACAAAATAAAGATGCTTGACTCCAGTCAGAAGGCAGAAGAAATCAGAAGGCTTTATTTACAATTCATTCAGCCCTTTTATAACACGCTTTGCTAAAAGGCACGTTATAGGTCTATAGGGCTGACAGCTCTCCCGTTGGCTAAGTAACAGAAATAGCAAACAACACCTGTTGTTTTGGGAAAGGAATATTGTTTACACAAGGTTGTTTTGGGAAAAAGAAAATTGTTGAAAAGTTTCCCTTGGGAAGAACTTGGCAATTCTCAGGCTCAGAAAATATCGAGCCTACAGTCACCCTTCTTCAAGTCCTGTACCTGTCCCTATAGGCAGCAAGCCAAATTGTCCCTCCTAAAACATTAAGTATTTAGGAAGGAGCACAAAGGAAGTAAGGAGCTTTTTGGAGTGTTTCTAGCAGGGTGTCAGAGGTTTTCTCAGACACCTGTGCACAGCTTTTCCTTTCCTTTCTGTAACATTTGTTATTTTTCATTTATTAAGCTTTTTACTTTACAAAACACGTCTGAAGAGCAATCTCGCTAAAATTATTTTAAACCAATCTGCAAGGGCTGGACCCTCAGAGATTGATACAATTACACGTGGCTTGTAACACTCTGGCCACGTTTTAAACTGTATCAGACACGCAGAGTCCCACAGAGCTTGTTTTGTGGCTGCTTCCATTTCTCGCAGCCTGTAGGACGACTCCTAAGTTCCTGCTTTGGAAGAGAAGGGATTTCCCTTCTCTACAGCTCTGTAAAGTCCTCTTATCCTTGCAAGTTCAGCTCAAGTTCTCTCGTGTGGAACAGATCATCTTTATTTAGTCTGTACTTCTCCAGGGAAGGAAGTAACAGCAATGCCAAAGGATTGACCTAAAGATGAATAAATTCGTGTTTGCCATCAGAAATGAGTTCTGCAGCAGTGAAACCTGAAACTCAGCAGAGCTGTGCAGACTCCTTGGGCTGAGTAATAGCAGGCTAAAAGAAGTCCCACCACATCTTTCAAAGGGATTTGGAGAGAAGCATTGCAATCAACTGCAATAAAAAAAAGTGTTTCTGAAAATGAGGAAAGGTCCTGCAATCTATAAAGCTAAGAAGAGTTGAAGGGACAGATTAATTTATCTTTATCAGCCTTTTCTGATATCTGTAAGGTAAAGAAGACACCATTTTCCCACCAATTAAATTAACAAGATGCTTAAGATCTTTAAGAGGCTAAGATAAGACATTTCAAATTTCACTTATGATAAATTTGATCCCTTCCTCATATGATCCCTTCGACAATTCCTGCCTGCTCCAGTGCATTTGTTCTGAGTTTCTGCATACGACATCTAAGACATGTCCACATACATATACATGTAAAAGATATTAGGAGAGTCATAGCAGAATGGGTTTTCATTATTGGTATAGTTTATAATAAGTCTCCAGCATCACTGCTGACAGCAAAATTGAAGCCTGTGATATGGCAGAAAAGCATCAGCTGTTTGCCTACTGTGGGGCTAATTGTTAGGATAACTGTGCTTTAAGGAAGCAAAAGCATTGCCCTGGCAAATCAATCTGTAGGACTAAGGTCTGGGAAAAGGCCACACATGAAGTCCACTGGCCATTTCAAAACTGCTTAACAAAGGCATCAAAGTCCTTTGCAGGAGCAATAGTAACAGCAGCCCTGAGCACACCCATGACCACATGCAAGCCTAGGAAGGGGCTTCTATGAGCCTTCCTGGCAGCTGATGGAGCTCAGCTCATTGCTCAGCACTGCTGATCACATGTACAGAGCTGCCCTGCTATAGCACAGAGTAGCTCTTGCTGTCCTCTCAAATCTCCTTGCAAAGGGGAGGGGAAAGGAAAGAGGAGCTTCATCTGTCTTGGCAGCCTGCAAGGCTGTACCTGCCAGCAGCAGCTGCACAGTGAGGACTCTGGGATTGAAAGACATGAAATGAAATCCTTCCTGTGTAATGGTTATTAAACTGAACAGAGGTGAGGAAACCACACTGGGCTGGGGTCTGTGCTGGGAGCAGGAGCCGTGAGTGTTTGATGTGCTGAGCTCAACTTACGGGCCGATGGGCAGGGTCCTGCCTCTGTGGTCCAGACCCCCAGGGCCCCAGATCTCATTGTCCATCATCTCCGTGCCCAGGTTTCCACTCTCACCAACAAACAGGCTGTTCTTGATCTCCTGCTTTGAGCCGTCATCGTGAGGGAAGGTGCCACCACTGAGGAGAAAGGGCTGGAGGTGAGAGGGCTGCCCAGCCCCAGCCCCACCACAGTGCCCAGGGACAGCCTGTGCCCCTCTTACCTGGCCAAGGTCAGGCCAATGCCATTGTCAGCAAACCTGCCAAGAGAAGAGACATGCTTCACAAGAGATTTGGGGTTGCTTTGGTTTGTCATGTCAAACTATAACAAGCAAACTAGTGGATTAATTACTGTGCAGTGCTGTTTTCGGGTTTTTCCAGACTTGTTCCCTGCCCAGTTTTAGAAGATTTCTTTTGGCACATCTTGCAGAATACACAGATCACACGAAGCAGCAGACACCTGATTGCTCCAGCTGAGGTTAAGATGGTGATTACTAGCCATAGTTTACTTGCCTGATAAAGCTTTATCCCTTTGTCTAATGATCACACGCTTTTCTCTGGTAGATTAAAAAAATCATGTTTATCTCCCACTCCAACCAGCTTTTTTTTTAATGGTTCTTTGCCTTACACACTGTCTTCATGTTTCACTGAAACTGCTTCCATAAAAGAGCTTTGCAAGGGGATAAAAAAAGAGCAGCTTGGCTTGTCTTTCCTCAACAGGAATAGAGAGATCTGAGCTACTTTATTAAAAATAAAAATCAGAATATCTTTCTATTTTGCTGAAATTTCAAGATAAGATAAATCACAGATGTTAGTCCTTGACTCCTGCTTAGAGAAATGCTACAATGAATTGATGGTTTGAGTCAGCCTTGATGGTGTCTTCACACTGGCATCACTTCCCAGGTCTGTCACTGATCCTGGCAGTGGTTTGGGAGCAGATCCCCTCTCACTGTGTCTGTAGGTGGCAGCCCTTCCCACCCTATCACATCCTTGCTTCCCTGCAGGCCACATTAACGCTGGCCCTGTTAATGAGACACATAAGTCTTTCTGTAGCAATAGAAATGGAAATGGTTGTAAAGACAATTACAGTTTGATGGCTGCTTCCTCCAATTCACACAGGCTCAGAGATTTGCTGCTGGAAACTCATAAAGCACTTGGTGTTTTAGCACCCTCCACATGCTGCCTTTGCTCCATCAGCAATGGAAATATGACCTGAGTGGGATCTGTGAGGACAACACTTGCTGGCCATGAATTTTTGTGGGTCATAAGAAACACGAACTGTGTTGCTCAATGTGATATTTCTGAGTGTTCTGCTACAGCTCCAATCTCACCAGGTCACTATTGCCAGCTTATCCCACTGCTTGGGTCACTTGAAAGTAAGGCAGGTCTGGCTGGGAATTGGACACCAGATATTCCCAGCCCTGGCTGGGAATTGGACACCAGATATCAGCGTGGCAGCCATCCCCACCAGGGTTATGACAATATACCCGTAAAGGAGCTTTTTCCTTTTTCTCCTATTCGCTAGGATTTGATATCAGGAGCCTGGCTCAGAAACAGAAACTGCAGCAGATCATCTGTTTTCAAGTGCAAAACAAATATCTGCTCTGGCCAGTGCAGGAAATGGCCTTCAAAGAACACAACACACACTTGCCCAGACTCTCTCCCTTGCTGCTGTGATACATAGTTTTATGTCTGCTTCATCAGTACCTGCTTATTCAGCATTACACTGAACCACATAAAACTGATCTGTGACCAGGCTGAGCCAGGAAAGGTGGTGCATTTCACTGCTTTCTTTTCAAAGCACCTAATTTTTCATATATATAAAAAAATAGGTTTTATTTTTAGTTATTTGCATCTATGTGTCTGTGTCTGTATTGTGACCATTTATGAATGCTGGTCAGCATCACACAGAGAAACAACCTGAGGGATCCTCAGCCCAGACAAAGCAGGTTTTGTTTGTGTAAAATAATGCCTGTGGTGACTTAGGATTTCATCTTCCTTTCAATCTTGGCCATATGAAAGGTGCAAAGCGATATAAATAGTCTGAACCACAGCTATGCTCGTCATAAACACCAGGCTGAGCTCTGAGAGTTGAAATAAGGCAAAACTCACTGGCAGTTGTCCAGCCACACATCTCCACCTCGCAGCCAGGCCCCGTGATCCTGATTCTTGTAGGCAATGAAGCCCTCAATTATTGCAGGTTCCCTGGGCTTCAAAGGATCAGCATCCTTGTGTGGGCTGTACCTGCAACCAGAAGGAGAGAGGAGAGGTTGGCGAGGGGAGGTGGCCTTGCTGCCTGCATGGCCCTGCTAAACATCTGGTTTATGGTAACTCAGGAACAGCTTTGGGACCACAGTCCATGCACATAGCGTGTCTGCTCAGGCTGTGATGGCCAGACCCAGCTGCCAAGGGAAGGAAGGTCCAGGCAAGGCAGTTGTAAAGGCCTGCTCCAAGTTTCCTTTCACCTTTCCGGTATTGTATTGCTGATATATTGCTGAAAGCATGGAAAGTTTATTATTGCTCCCAAAAGTTCCAGATATTTTTTTAATCCCTTACTGCTATCCTTTAGCATGTTCCTGTTATTTAGATAAATATCCTTTTGTTTTCTCTTTTGAGCATTCTTATCTCCTAGCTCTGGCTATACTGTGGCCATGAGTACCACTGCCAAATTTTTCTTGCTGTGGAAAGGAATTTTCAAGTCTTGGAGAGGGGCTGAGAGTATGTCCTTCACTACTCCCACTGCACAGGACACACGTACAAGATTTATTAACCCTGAAGTTCTCAGTATGATGAAATATTGGCCTGATCTGGCAAAAAAAAAAGCAGACAGAAGCAGAAACTGCAGCAATGTGTGCCCTCAGTTGCTCCCTGACAGCCACTGCTTGGGCCACAGGATCTGAACAAGGTGATGCTGAGCTTGGCTGTCATTTATGCAGTCCTGAGGCACCGTGCTCCTTTCTGCTGTTGGGAGAAGCATCCTCCATCACACTATACAGCTTAGAAAACCTGACAGATGAGTATCCAACTCAGTGCCAGCAACGGATGGTCCAGAGATTAAAATTCATTCCTCACCATGGATAGTGAGGCCAAGCTGTCAAATTGCTAACAGATATTCAATAGCACTTTGCTTTGCTTAATAAGCCATCATATCAATCTAAAACTGAGCATCAGGCTGATAGGGTTCCAATAAATGAATATTGCTTTGGCAGCTTCATCACCGTGAATTTACTTTCAGAGACAGATTTAGTATCAGCTCTTGTGAATTCCCCAGGCATTGTAAAGTACAGATATTTTGAGATGGATTCCAATTTCATTCACATCCATGATAACTGGAGGAACACTACAGGGTCCAGAATCTGACTTGGACATTTAATGCTGTAACTGAATGCAGAATAATCTCTCCAACTCTGTCACTGTCCAGCCTAGCTTGCAGTTTGCTCCAGCCAGACCAACTTTAGTAATTTTTTCACTTCAGTCTTGACACGTGAAAAGTGAAAAATGGAATAAATAATCTGAGCTGCAGTTTATGCTGGTGGGTAATCCCCGAGCACAACCATGACTGCATTATGAATTGTTTGGCTTCCAAGGGCCATTCCTGCCCTTGTATGGCAAGGCAGAAATTGCCTTTTGTGACCACTAACTGTGCCTGTGGCAGCAGGCAGTTCCCCAAGGCATGTGTTCAGCTGCATGGAAAAGCAGCATCAGGCTCAAAGAGCAGGCTGCTTTTAAGTTCTTTTTTTAGCAGCTACTTCTACCGTTGAATTAATCACTTGAATTAACTGAGCATTAAAATAATGTAAATAAAATTTGCTTTTGAACATCTTTTAGCATCAGCTGCTAGCCAGGGTGCTGGGGTGATATGGCTAACTGATGTCTGAGCTCCTGACTGGGCTCTCCTGGGAAGGAGAATGGATCCCACCCCTGTAATGCTTGCCCAGTGCATGACTACAGTAGTCTGGGTAACTCACACCCCAGAGATGAGAAGGAGACAAAGTTGTCGTTCTGCCCTGCTGAGCAGAAACTTTCAGCAGGTTTCTTTTCCTTACATGGTTTCTTCTGTCAAGAAATGCAGTTGTGGGGGAAAAGTAGGTTAGGGTGCAACTGGAGGCAGTTGGTCTGTTAGGAAAGAAACTATGAAATTTGAGAGTATTTAAGTCCTTTTAGTTGTCTGGAGGTTGGTAACCAAGAGCCAGGCTCAACCTCTAATGGGATACAAGAGTGCAAGTGCAGCCTTTTCATCAGCCTCCTCTGGGGCCAGCTCTGGAGAAAGAGTGGGTTCTCAGAAGCCACCAGACCACAGCAGGTCTGCTGATAGGATACAGTCTATAGAGAGGTTTTCATTATTTCTAAATTACTCCAGTACATCACAGAGAGGCTGTGCACAGCAGCAGAAATGAAGGATCACTCTGTGTATTTAATTGTGATTGTTACTGCAGTGTCAGGTTTGGAACTAGGCTGAAATCTGAAATCAAAGCATGAGCTCCATGACATAAGCACTCCCTGTTCAAGCAGGTTCTAAAAGAATGAACAAAAGCAATAGCATTCCAAAGAAATACTTAAATTTCTTATTCCTAAGAAATTCTTGCAGCAAGTCCTGCCCGGAGGGAGTGTTGACTAGGCAGTGAATTTTCTTCCTTATCTAAAAAATTCAAAAATCAATGGAACACCCTAGAGCAGATGTAATATCCATGCCAGCTCAGCCCAAGCTAAAGAATGAGGATGAAACCAGAAAGCTGTGGGTGTTAAGGGTCCCTTATAAAGGAGAATGGAGAGATGAAGTCAGAAATGGCAAGGTGTATCTAAGTGAAGACCTTTCCTCAAAAAGAGCCACCCCAAAGGCATTGCAATAATTCTTGTGAGCTTCCTTGGGGCAATTTCATAGCTTTCAGTCAGTGTTTTAGAGAAGTCTTTTCCAAATCAAACCATGCAAAACCCTTTACCTCCCAGAGATCAGTGTCAGGATGGGTCTTTTGTCCTTGGCAGAGGCTGGGGTGGTTTTAACGCCATTATCGATGATCATTCCAGCCTAAAGGAAAGACAGAAATGCAATTATCACAGTATATTTATAAATTTTACAGCTCTTTCCATCTCCAGACTCTACCTCCAACTGTCCTAAGCCCAAGTCACCCACATGCTGCTAAGAACAGCACGTGAAACAGGTGTGTCAGGACTATCCAGGCTTGCATACACCCTCCAAAATTGCTGCAAATTTCCCAAGCTGCACTTTTCTCATAATTGCATGTATTCCAATACACCTAAAGCTTTTGCTTCAGCATAAAACCCTCAGTAACACACGGCCCCACAACATGGCACGCTAAAGAGTAAATAAGCAGAGAAGGCAATTAGACACAGCGGCCGTATTTATCCCTCTAGAAAGCTGTTCAGCTTAACTGCCAGCATTGGCAGTGGAGGTGTATAATTAGACAAGCTGCCAGCAGATGCTCCTGGAGGCAGTATTTTAGCAGCACAGAGGCAGGGAAGCAGCCTGAGCAGAGGGGAGAGCCTCTGTGGATGCCCAAGAGCCAAGCGGAACAGGTGCTGGCCAGCTCCGAGCGCTCCTGCGCCAGCCCATGAACTGCCTGATCTGCAGACATAAACAGGCCTGCAGGAGCCCCGGGTGAAGCAGAAGGCACAGGCACTAATGGCTTGCAGGCCTGGGGAGCTGGAGCTGGATGAGGGGATGGTGTTGGTTCCAAGGGCAGCGTTCCCGTAGCGCGCAGACTCACGCGGTAGTTGGAATGCGCGCGGTTGTTGGAGAATTTCCCCATCGGCATGTGCTCGGAGTAGCCCGGGGAATACATCCCTGCCGAGGGGCCCGTGGGCACGTGGTGCAGCACAAACCAAAAGCCTGTTTCCTGAGAGAGAGAGAGAAGGGACAGCTGAGGCTCTGCTGGTCTGCACTGGCCCCAGGAGAGCCCAGCAAAGCCACAAGACGTACGCCAGAAGATTTTGGGACAAATCACAGCCATTGACGCCTGAAACGCTCTGCAGCCATGAGTTTAATGCACATGAACATTGGCATTCACTCTTCTGATCTTCAGGGTGCCTTAGGATGGATTTTGGCATCAATATTGAAGCAGAAGTGAGATTTTCCAAACTTAAAAACCAAATAATTTTTATTTAGTTGCCTAAAAATTTATCAAGGGGTCGTAACTTAGGGACTCAAGATTTGGAAGCTTTGGAAAGGCCACATCTCTCTGTTTTAGGCTTGATTTTCTTGTTTTTATGTCTTCCCAGGACAATAAGGGCTCCTGATGTGACCAAAAATGCCTGTGGAATTAGCATTAGGGCTGACTGAAATTTCAGAGCACCATTACTGTACTGCAATCAACAATATCATTGCCAAAGGTTTCTCTGTGACTCCACAGTCACATTTATTTAATTTATCCAGGCCACACACTGTGGAATTTTGTTAAATCCAGCTCTAGAAACAGCAAGTGGCGAGAAGTGTGGAGCAAAAGTAAAGCCATTAATTTTACTGGTGGCACCAGCCACATTAATGTGTGTCTCAATCAACCAGCTTCAAAAATGTCTATGTCACAAAAGCAGATTTTATTCCAGTGCAAGCCTCCCTCAGCCTTGCAAGGCTGTCACTGCCTTGAGCTGTTACCAAATAAGAAACTTGTGCACTTACTTCAGATCCAGCAGCTGCACAGTTTATAAGGTTGTTGTGTGGGTTGGCTATCCAGAAGGTGGATACAGCACTGCGGGTCAGGAAAACAAAGAATAACACAAAAAATGACACTTTGAGCACACACCAGAGTCACCCATAAACTCCCCCAGTGCGGGCAGGGCTGATACCTCCCCAGATAAGGCGTCCTGCCTAGGGTGAGAGGAATGTGTTTTGTCTCATACCTCATGTCCTCTGTGGTTTGACAGAGACATGGCCTTATCTTTTAAAACACCAAGTATTAAATGAGGAATTTCAACTGCAATTCCAAGCCTGCTGTGAAGCTGTCAGATGTCAATCATGTTTTATGATAAGGTTATGTTGTTGCACAAGTTACAGAAAAGAACTTTTCCCCCACATAAGCCCTTGGGTTCATTAGAGACTCGTTTAATTAAGGAACCCAATGAACTGCCTATTAAGGGCTTTCCAAGTGTACCCCTGTACCTGCCTTTTCCAAGACCTGCTGTGATTGATTAACTTTATCTGCTCCCACCCTCCTCCACATTTCTTTTGGGACAAAAAGCATTCCATTTGTCTAATGCACATAAAAGACTCTTAATTGAAAGATTCCCATCAAGGAGGACAGATCAATCTATCCATCACTGTCCACCCTGTGACATATAGAATTCATTAACCAACAGGCATGGCAAACATCCAGCAGTCACAGCCAGCAGACTGGTCCCTAAATTTGCTGTGCGAGATTTGCCCTTCTGCAGGATATGAACCTATGGAACCCTTATGTCTATTTTAGTCTTGCCATGAGAGACTTCATAGGGGTTTTAGGCCAACTGATTTTGCTGATGCATCTCTGTTTGTCTGACTTTATCATGAAAACATAGCAAAAATTTTCTATTTTGGGTGTGGGGCTGGCCTAGAAATAAACAAATTTGGATTATTTATAGACCACCTCCTGCTGCGTAGGCAAGGGCAAGGACAGTGTATTTCCACAGTGACCTGTCTTCCAGCCTAATCCTGTTCTTCAGAGCCACATGGTTTGGGCAGGTTGTGGTGTCATTTGGCACAATCCTGTTGTTTTAATTCCAGCAGCAGCTCCCCTGCCTGCCTCTCCCAAGCTGATGGAGCCACAGCTGGTGCTCATCCCCCTGTCCCTGCACTGGGATTGGTGTTGGTGTACTTGTGCAATTCCAGGCTGGATGAGCCCAGTGCAAAACAAGCTGAGCTATTTTTCTGATCAGACCTTGAATTTGTTTATAAAGGAAGACAGGGCAGATCAAAGTACCATAACACTTTTCCATTAGAAAACACTTGTTCATGCAACAGTCTTCAAAATGACATATAGAATATGTCCCTATGACTATTAAATGAATTATCAGTGGAAAATGAGCACAATGGCTAATTAACCCTTATTTTAAGAATGGGGGCATTAGGTGTATTTTACAAACAAACTCAGATGTAAAAAAGAGCATAACATGAATTCCTCTCTCTCCCTTGCCAAACTAAAAAGTTAAAAAAACCTTTGTTTGAACAAAACCACAGTTTGTTCTGAGGACAAAATGGATGATACTGAAATCTTTTCAAAATCAACTGTCATTTGAGATAAGCATGAGTGTCAGAACATGGCCCATCCTGAACTCAGCAACCTTTTGCCGAGCCATTGAGTTCAAGACCCCACAAGACACAAGGCAGGGCTGGGCACTTTGAAAGAAAGATTTTAGGGGGAACCATCTCAATGGACTTTATGCAAAAAGTTAAAAGTACATCCTAGCTCTGTAGGCATCTGAATAGCACAAGGATAAAGACCCCAAGGAAACTGCTGTCCCAAATTTGGGGCAAACAGCCCAGACTTCTACAGACATCTACATCATCACATACACAGAATGCTGTCTGTTCTGGCTAACTCCTGCAAGGAGAAGGAAGAGAAAAGGAAGGCTCTCACTCACCTACAGTCCTGCCTGGGCTTGGGGATGTAGCCTGGGTAAGCTCCCTCTGTGATCAGCTTGCACATCCTGCTGTCACGGTCGGAGGGGAGCAGAGTGCTGGGCTTCACCAGCAGCCCGAGGCAGTGGTCAAACGTGTTCCTCTCTTCTGGCCCATCCTCCGTGAAAAAACAATGGCCCAGAGCATTGTAACCCACCACATCCTTCACCTGTGTGTTCAAAACAAAGGGCAGTGTTAAGGTCTTGTGCCTCAGCCACTGCACAATTAGAACACACTTTAGTGTGATGGCACATAGGAGCCTCAGCACCCTTTTGAACTCAGGATCTATAACCAAAACCAAAAGCAAGATCCCTCTCAGCCCTTGGGAGCTTATAGTCTAAGCAATAACTCTAACACTTAATTAGAATTTGTCATCACCTAGGAAATGCTCATTCCATTCTTTTGTTTGCCTGTGAAATCACAGACTGTCTTAGCATGAGGCTGGAAAAAACACAGGGTGGGGGATGAGGAGAGGAATTAGACCTTCAAATCACATCTGGGCTCATTCATCTTCATGTGGAGTTACATGAGCAGCTACATAAAATGAAACTCAAAAATGCAGCTGAGATGAAAAAATATTTTTCCAGGCTATCAGAGAGGCAGAAAGTTGTTTTCCAGACAGGCTGGCTTGTTTTAGGTTTGACCTGATCTTTGTTTTCAAGTTGTTGACAGAAGCTTTGCTTGACCCTGAGACAAATCAGCTGGTGTTAATCAATGCTGTTCTGTTTTGGTTTGGATGTTGTTAACATCAGGACACTTTTGGTTAGACAGAACAACACTCGTCACATCCCTGGAAGATCTGAGAGCAGAAATGTGAGTTTGAAGCCTATGGACAGGACAAGATGAGAAGCAACAGCCCTTGGACATGCAGTGTGTCCAGCAAGTCAGTTGTCAGTGGATATATCTGGGATATAGAAAATTACTTTCAGGTCTCCATTGACCAGGGGAAGGTCTGGATCTCCTGGGCTTTTTCCTTGCTGCTCCCATCAGCCACCACCCATCAATCACCCTGGACTTAGGAATCCTCCCCAGCAAAGGTTAACCTGCCACAAACGTGCTCCTCTAAATGCTTCTGATGAAACAGCAAGTGTCAGGGGACAAAGGACAGTATCAACCTGGATAGAAGACCTGCTCACCATGGTGTCACTGAGAGACCAAGTGCTTGGACATTCAAGTGCTGGAATTGCTTTTGTAAACAGCCTTGAGGCTTCTCTGTCACCTTCATGTCTCATTCCTGAGGCAAGGAGCACCAATTTCAAATAAAATCCCAGGATTAGTGTTGAAATTATTACAAATATGTTTTCACATGAGAACAAACACTTTACTTGCCAAATCTGTTACTGGCTCACAACCACACAGACTTCTATTATGTAGCATCCATGCTCCAGTGTAAATACTCAAATCTCTGAGCACAGGTCATCACAGTAAATTAAACACTGCTAAAATGACCTGCAAAATTGTACATTCCATTAAGCTACCTCACTGAAATCCACTGCTAACTTCCCTGACCTAATAAAATGATAGATTTTGCAAGAATTAGCCATCTTTATTTAGGTGTAAAACATATGTACTAAAGTGTACCCCTCAGAAGAATGACCTAGCCCAGCCTTGTTATGATAAAGATTTACAGGACAGAGCATTTCAGGACACTGAGCAATATTCAGAAGGTTTCCAACATGCAGAGGAGCCACAGAGATGTCAGAATTCCACAGAAACTGCCACAGAATCCTATTAGCTTTCTCTAACAGGACAGTAATACCAAAAAGACACATAAGCCATGGTGTTGGGACATTTAGATGGTGGAAGCAGTTTCCATAGAGAAATGTTTGCTACTTCAGGCATTTATCTTTCCAGCTGGCACAAAACTGTACCAGGACAGAGACGTGGACACCTGCAGTGACCAGACTCAGCTGGGGCAAGGCAGGGGAGTGCTGTCCCAGGGGAACCCATCTCCCAGAACAGTGAGAGAACAGGAGCAGGGTGAGAGAGGGCAGTGCACTGGCAGAGGCTCAGAGGCAGCCTGTTGTTCTCCTAATTCATCCTTAAAAGCCCACAGACCAAAAGGGAGTTATCAGCCAGGAATCTGGTCCCTTAGGCATTCATCATCCTCTCTTGGATTAATTATTTCCCCATAACCCACCTCAGTCACCTCTGACTTGTTTCCTGTGCCTATTTTCATACACAAGCCCACTGCTGAAATGCCTGGACAGCAAATGAGATGCTTGTTCCAAAATTACTCTTCTAAGGTATTTAATTTTTTCTTTGATTAAAACCTTGCTAATAGTCCATAATCTTCCATTAACCATGAGTAATTTAGAGTCAGATAATGTCCTTTCTGGCAAAATAATTTCCGTGAAGTGTAGCTGGATTAGTAAAAGCAGGTACCACTGAAGCTGTTAGATAGCACAGTCTCTAATTCCATGAAGTACAGGCCTCTCCTGGAAACTGCCAGACTATTTAGTGACCCCCATTTAATTTCCTTCCCCACTGGCTTCTTCTACTTTAGCTTGCACACTGGGATCCAATGGAGAGAGTGGGAATCAGAGCAAAGTTTCATCCCTGGGATTGCAGGGGTGTAACTAGGGGGGGGTTTTGGCCAAATATTGCAGAAAACATTGGGTAACTATTGCATTTTAAAACAATAATTATGGTGAGAAACTAGTTTCTACAGATTTGTTTCCAGAAGGACCCTCTGTGCCTCTCAGCTAATATGAATTTACATGCAAGTGCAGAATAACCCATCAATGAGGTGAGTTAACACTGAGACAGCCACTTCTAACAGACTGTGCAGACCCACAGAAAAATACCTGTCATCAGAAATAACTGGATAGTCTTTTCCCCTGGACTTTTCAGTATCTATGAGTATCTCTGAGGTGACATGAGAAAAGTGACAGCAAAGCAAGCAGGAGAGTCTGTATGTAAATTACCTGCCTGCTTTAATGACAGTAAAAAACAACGGATGCCCCTCTCCATTTATTAAAACATTTGCACAGGTACTCTACAACACTCTGAAATCAGCAGTTTAATGTTAAGGACATCATTAAGTGCTGTGCTATGCTGAGGTTTAATAGTCCAGCTAGAATTTTTATGGCTATTTCCAAAGTGTGGTTTGTGCACATCATTAAGGCAAATTTTCCCTCAGCAAAGTACACTTTGGATCTACCTGATCTCAGAGGGAATGAATGTTACCTGGGGAAAGACAGAGCTCATCTCTGTTTGCATGAATGGTGTTCTTGCATGTAGAAACAGGTGGTGCTGCCCAAGTAAAGAGATAATAGGCAAATGGGAAATGTATATAGTAACTATTGTAGTCATCAGAGCACCATGTGGGTATCTTTGAATATATCTGGGGGAAGAAGGATGTGGAAAGGAAGAAAATTAGAGTCCAAAAGCAGATGAGGAGATTGTGGTGGGATCACCTGATGAATCAAGGCAGGGAGCTGCTGACTGCAGATGTGTATCAGAGCCATGAAACAACACCTGAGTGATGCAACATTTGGAGCATGCTTTCTGTGATGCAACTGAACAAACTTGATCACACTGCTTTAGTCCATTGGGGCTTTCTTTTCAGCCATCAATTATGATGAGGTTAAAAAATCAAACTAAAACAAGTATGGGCAGAGCTTCATATTCACACATTTTGATAAACTAAAATCAAGAGGGATTATATTGACTAACTAATGTCCTAAATTATAAGATTTCTCTTGGGTGCTTTGTCATGGAGGCAAAGTATGATCGTTTAGGGAATTGTGGTTGTACAATAACAGCAAGAGAATCAAGCTGCTTTCATCAGCTACATCAGCCTGTCTAAATTTCACTCAGTCATCTTGGCTGGAAAAGCTTAAGCACATGTATTCCTATGCCACAGACCCCCCATGGTAGAGTTGTTACCCAGAGAAAGCACAAAAGACAAAATTATTTCCAAATTCTCTGCATGAACCCATCTATCTGACTGATAAGAAAAATGCCAGGCTCTGGGTATTTGGTTTGGCAATAGGGAATGAAGATCTCCCATTAAATCCAGAAGCAGCTGCAGCTCCTCAGCAGCTGTGCAGCCTCTGTGCAGCCAGAGGATGTGCTTGTGGTGCCACTGGTGACAGCCCATCACAGCGTGACAAATGAAACCTGCAGTGCTGTCCTGCCACTCTGCACATTAATTGTGTATTAAGCCTCTCTAAGCCTCAGGTTGGGCAAATGCCACATGACCCTGAATGACTTATACAATTTATACAGTAAAATGTCTCTTTAATTCAGAAGCCATGTTCATTTGGTAGGGTTTCAAGATCATGCTATAAACTTAGAAGGACAGAGGTCAAACCCAAAACCTCAGATTCATAAATAGTGGATAAAAGCTGCTCTGCTTCTGGAACTGCAAATTAAGTGTCCTTTGTTCAACTTCTGTGCATTTTAATTATGCCTGGGACTCTCCCTTTCAACACTGGCACTTCCAGAGGTATGAACTCCTAATGCACAGTGACCATCCAGGTTACAACTGCCAATGATATGTTTCCACTTAAAATTCTGTTATATATAGCAGCAGAGCTCTTGACAGTACGAATTCTCCTCTTCAGGGTTTGGATACACTTTTTCATTTTGGAATACACTGCCATTTCACTGAATGGGTGAGAGTCCTTTGCCTAGAGAAATCCTGCACCTTTAAGATTTCCTTGAAGATCATCCAGTCCCCCTGGACTCTTCTGCCCTTCAGGACCTGCCTCCCAAGGGACTCTGTCAACCAGGTTCCAAAAAGACCAAACTCTGCACTTTGGAAATCCAGGGCAGCAAGGACCCCACTCCTTACTTCTCCAGGAACAGAAAATTGCTATTTGTGACCACTATGCCCAAGACAGCCTCTAACCATCACATCACTCAAAAGCCCTTCTCGGTTCCCAAACAGCAGGTCCAGCATCCTTACCCCCAAAAACAAAGGCACCCCTAGATCTGGGGAGAATCTGAATATGTTCTTGACATCTCTGGTGTGCTATAACTTTTCTGGTAACCATCAGTCATTCCAGAGATTTATCCTAAAGGATTTCTTGTTATGGAATGCAACTCTGGCAAATCACAGCTCTGCGAGTGCCTAATGTTATGACTGGCATTGCAACCTCAAACCTTTATTACAGGAATACTTAAAGCTTCTGGTTATCCTCTTTAAATAGCAAACCCTGTGCCTACAGAAAGATCCAACCACTCATTAGAGATGGGCTGGTCTGCAGACACTGCAGCACCCAGACAAATGTTCTGTCCACTCCGAGTCACACAGCCCCCAGTGCTACACTGGCAGGCTGAGATACTCCCTGTACATCTGGGGTGGGAAGAGTCAGGCACTAGTTTTAACAATAAAACACATACTTCTGCAATAATTAAGCTGTATTCATGCTATGAGGAAGGGGTTTTTTTTCTGCTGTCTTTATCTCTAAGGCAGATACTGGAACTTCTTACCAGTAAACCATTGGATCCATGAACTGTGACACAGCGGGAGAAGGTGTTGTGGATGGAGGTGTCCTTCACATACGTTGGAGGGTTGTAGCCTCCCTTCTCATCCACATCTCCAGCCATATGGAAATGAATCGGGTAATGCCCCATTGTCTGCTGGCCCATGTATTTCAGTTCCAGACCTTCAATGTGGGTAGCCTTAAAACCAAGACCAATCTGGAGAACACAAGAACAGCAGTCAAGAAACACAAAAGTCTTTTGAGGGCAAAGAGAGGGAACAGAGGGAATAACAAGGGTTGCACTGTATCTGTATCTGTGTATGGTGGCCAAGGAGACCAGAGCTTTCCCCACTGCTGTCACATTAATTGTAGAAGGAAAGCAATTTATATTTATCATTTTCCATGGAATTCAGCCAGCTGGGTTCATCTCAAACTTCCTGGGCTGAGCACCACAAGACTCTAGGGAAAACTGGGATCAGGATGTCGAGACTTTATCTCAGATGTGTTCATCACCAGCCTCACTGGTTGAGCAATGTCTGCAGGGGCCTGACAAGCACTTCAAAGCCAGAAGACAGTCAGCAGCCAGATCGTAGATCTGCTGTACTGTGGGGAGAGGTTTTTTGCTCAATGGCTGGTGAGGAATTTTTCCCTTCCTGCATCTTGGCTTCCTTGGTATGTGAAGGTGTAGCTGGAAGGAGGAAGGGACAAGCAAAGGGCCCCCACCTTACCTTGATGTGTCCCCCAAAGGTGTCGAAATCAAAGAAGGAGCAGAGCTTGCTGCTGTACTCGTAGCACTGCTGCTCCATCTCTCCCATCACCACCACGTTGCGGCTCAGCAGCCCCACCTCCGCCCGCATGTCCACACCATCGACCACCTCGCCCATGTGCAGGTATGTGGCTTTCCCTAAAGGAACCAGATCCAGTGTCAGGATTACTCTGCCAGTGCTGCTGGCTTCCCCAGGGCTTCCTGTGGTGAGTCTGGTGTGCTAATGAAAGGAGCAACCGAATCAGCACGAACTGTTGGCTGGCACCCCAAAGGAGGGGAGGCTGGAGCACAGGTGATACACAAGGTCTTGGTGAGATATTTTCAATGGAGGAAGTGGGATTTTTGGTGTTTGGTTGCTTCATTTTTCCAGGGAGTTAAACTAACAGTCTGTCTGGACAAAACACATTTCCTTCCTTGAAAAGGAACTGCATAGTTTGGATTACAACTGGCTGTGTATGAACATCCAGTGCAAAAAAACCCTGATGATGCAGCTACTGAGAAGTCTAAAGGTTACCAAAGGTCACCAAAGTTAGCACAGCATTTCCTATAGTAAGACACAGGGAGCTGCTCAGACCCCACAGCACTACTCTCAGGCAGGCATCAGTCAGATCCTGCTAGCACTGTGGCTGTTGATGCAAGCAAGGAGCAGAGTGGGCAGAAAGCCTTGTATTTATTGTGTCTTGGGACAATCACAGCCCCTCACCAAGCCTGTGGGCTGTAAAACCTCCAACTCCCTGTCCTCCCAAACCTCTCCATCTTAGATCTACCTTCATTTCTCCAACTTGCTCTCAAGGCTTCCTCCTGCCCTGATGTAGTTGGAGACAATGGGCTCTTCCATCTACCCCATGCCACACCTGCCTTTGCCAAGCCAAGTTGCTCATATCATCTTCTACACACACCCTCCTCCGTGGAGGGATTAAAAGCACAGAAAACTCTCCCTGGCCTGACCAGAAAGGGGGGAAGTCCAAGCAGTGGGGATGTCTAGAAAGCAAAGCATCTCTTTGTTGCAATTTCATTCAAACATATTCCTACTACCTGCTTCCTTCCGAAGGTTTTTGCAGAGAAAAAATCAGTTGGGAAAAGGTTCATCTTACTGACTCCATTCTGTATTATTCCAGTAAAAATAAGTATAAGCTCTTTAAGTAAACACTGAACTTTAAGGAATGCTACACTTGCATGTATTTAATTTCCATGGAATCATTCAAATCCTTAATTAGAAACAAATGGCAAGCCTGAACACTGGCTATTGCTGCAAAGTACTTTATGCTCAAGCAGAAGTGCCAAGTCGAGGGGAGGACTTTGAACACTGAAACAATATTATTTTAAACCAAAACATGATGCTTTGAGTGTATAAAAAAAACCAAGCAAACACCATTCACTCCCTCTTGTCCTGAAGCTGGAAGCAGTGTAGTTTGATGGCAATACTGGGATTTGGGGAGGGTGAGTGCTCCGTCCTGCTCTGGGACAGCTGCGTTGTGGGAACAGGGTTCACACCACAACATGTGCCTTCTGCCTTGGCACTTCTGCCTTCAAAACCAGTTGATCTTGTGAAAAACACTCTCTGTTAACTAGAGGAGTGGTGATGGCCAAAGAGCTACATGCACACCTCAGAAATGAAGGGCTGCAAGGAACCGTGGATTTGCACCTCACCCACTTTCCAATTGTCACCCTAGAGAGTCCTGGTCTTATCCATGCCCATGTTGTTGCCCTGCAGGCAGTGGATCTCATCAGGTGTGTGGCCAAAACCAGACTCAACCCATCCCAAAAACAGCAGCTTTGTTCCCTTTATTCATATACATGGAAAAAGTCACTGCAGTGAGTACCCTCCACATGAGGATACTCCATGCTGGAGCCTTGAGTGAGTCTGTAAAGGAGCACAGTCTCTCCTTGTGGAACCATTTTTAAGCTGTTATTTTTCAGTTTTCCCCGGAGCTGACCTCTCCTTGATTTACTGAAATGCAGGAAGGATTTTAGATAATCATAAGAACATACTATTTGAAGCCACATCTCCAGGATTTGTGGCAGTGAAATTAGATAGGCAGTTTTGTTATTCCTGCGCTGAGCTCTAGAATAATAAATGTCATGCTTGCATGTATTTAATTTAATTTAACACCAGTCCAGACATGCAAAACAGGGTAAGCACTGACAGGAATGTTAAATACGAACTAACCAGTTTCTAAATATAACTTCTTGGGTGCATGTTTTTCACTCTGTGCTTTTGCTGATTTGACATGTTTGCAGATAAAAGGAGAGACGGAAAGCAATCCCCTTCTAAAGTAAAAGCGGATTTTGAATAATAGCTCCTTTAATAGGGTTTTGAAAAACAAACCACTTCTCAAGGCAGACAGAAATTCAAGCTCCTTGCAGCAAAGGGGCTGAAAGGAGCTTGTGGGAGCCAGAGCCTGGCATGGGAGCTCTTGTAGGCTGTAGATGACTGCTGGGAACCAGCACTACAGCATCGGGCACTTCCCATGGGACCAGGAGAATTGTGAGGGGCATTTACAGACACGTGGCACTGCCAGGGAGCTGCCTGGGGCATGTTTGGTGGTGGGCAGGGAAAAAACCCACAAAAGAGTCTGTTCTGTGGTGAGTTCAGGGAGTTCACACGAGCTTGGCAGCGTCTCACTCTGCAGAGCTATAAGTTTAAAGTTTGGTTGCTGCTCACAGCTGGCACATGGAGCCTTCCCAGGGACCAGCCAGGACATCTGAGACCCTGGGCACTGACCTTGGGCAAGGGGTTTGCAAAGGGCCACTGAAGTGGTTTGATACTAAAAAGGCAACGCTGTGCTATGGTAGTGGGAGGAATGTGCTGCTGCTTCAGCAGCAAAGCCAGTGCTGTGATTTCCCAACCACTAACAAGCCCTGAGGCCTCTGATTCACCTTCTCCTCCTTTGGGTTAGGGTTTGCTGCATCCCTCATGGATAGAGACTGCCCTGCCAGGCTTGTGCCATATTGTAATTCAAACCAAACACAGCCTTGCAATGACACACATCATGTCTCCCCACAGCAGACCCGGGTGATGGACCAGGAAAAACTCCCTGGCTTTGCTGCTGGTTGTGTCATAGCAGTTCCTCCAGTTAGCACAATGCAGATTTACAGGGAAAACTTCCTTAATATGTGGTTTTTGCCTGGTACAAGACTTGATTCAGCAAAATATGAGCACATTTCTGTGCTTATTACTCAAGACAGTGACTGCTGAAGTGAGTTATTGGTAAGGACAAGGTAATTACTAAAACAAAATATACATTAAAATAAACATAGATGATCCACTGATCAAGGGCATGCTTATGTCAATAAAGCTATTCAAAGCAGAGTTTCTCCAAACTGTGCAAAGGAAAACCTGCCACATATAAACCCAGCCATAAAACCTGGGTCTTGGGCCTTATCAAACCTGGGAAGGGTGGGATTATAAAACTATTTCAACTGCTGCAAATGTGGAAGGGTGCTCAGATCTGGTGAGTTAGAGCTCCCAGAAAACCCTCCCAGATACACTCATACATTCCTAAATCCCTTGGCTCTAAGTGGCCCAAACTGCTAAATCTCCCTTTAGAAGTGAAACCAGCACTCAAAGGTCTGGATTTGGTGAAGATAAAGTAAAGCTGAGATTCTCCTGGAGGAGATTTTTTTTTTCCTCTAAAGAGTCTTTTCTTCTCCTTTGGGATCTCTAGGGATAAGACCTAGAGTCTCATGGTCTTTTGATGTTTCCTAATCAAGTTTTTAAAGGAAATGTTAAACATAATTTGTCTGTTCAATCCTCATGATCCAGTGACAGTAAATCCTTCATGGCATCTTTAAAGTCAGTTCAACTCACTGCAGATGCCAGCCCAGATCTGACAGATTTATCTTATTTATTTATTTATTTATCTCTTTTATTTATTTTTGCCAAGCACTTGTCATCACTGATGGTAATTCCCCTATTGCTTATATTTAATAATGCTCACACTGGCATCTTTCAGATCCTCATTATTCTGAATTATCTTGATGGGGTTTGTTGTTTCATCCCTAAGGCACAGGCCTGTAACACAGCATGGTTTGGGTGAGCTTGCTGTCTCCTTCAGTCACATAGCACAACCCGATGTCCCAATCAACAAATATTCCTCCAATTCATAACTTTTACATGGAAAATTAACTTTTCAGCAAATAGAAATCCAGCAATCAGGCACAAACTCCACCCTTATGAACTTCTATGTAAACCTGAATGAGATTTTGTCAGCTCAGCTCCCAGGCAATACCCAAAGGTAGAAGAAGCTCTGAAAGACTGTCAGAAAGGGCTGTTTCACAAGATTTCCTGCCCTGCCCTCAAGCAGTAGGGTTACCTTTAAAACAGAGCTTTTGGCATGTTCCAGCCAAAATGATGCCAACTTCTAAACAGAACACTCTAAATCTCTAAAAATATCTGAATTTTGATAGTGGAGTAAACTCTCTCATCCTTACAGCACCAGATGAAAGCTGACACAGGCTGTGGATTTGTGAGACAACTACGTGTTTATACTTTAATTCAAAGTTCTCTGCATGAACAAGATCACAGTAAACTTCTTATCTCTCTAATATTTGCAACCCAATAAGCAGGATGTAAGGGATGCGTGCTCGAATTCATAGATTCATCAGTATGTGGGATAATTGGAGTAATTATGCCAGGCACGAATAGTTTTTTTCATCCTTTATCAAGAGCATATAGGAGCACAAAAGAGCATTTCATCATTTCTGTTCCATGGTGAAACTTATCAGCATTAGTAGAAACTTCACACAGAGCAACCAAGATGAAGATAAGACTTGTTTCCCAGGGAAAGTAGACAAAATACTTGATCTTTCCTACTATCCAGTTCTATCATAACAACACAACCCTTCCTTCCTTCCTCCCTTCCTCCTCCCTCCCTTTTCCCTGCACTGTCGTCCCTCCCCAAACCTTGTGAAGTTGGAAGATCAAACAGTTTTAATCTGTTCCCACAGTGAAAATAATCTAGGCACAAAAATGACAAGCAAGCAAAAAAAAAAAAA
>VWZU01001231.1:3713826-3780636 GCA_013397095.1 Sterrhoptilus dennistouni
AAAAAAAAAAAGAGTTAAACAAAGAAAGCAAGTGGAGGAAAAAGTTCCATTTAAGTGAGTGACCATTTGACTGGGAGCAGGACCTGCAGATCTGGGTCCTCATGCAAACCACACTTACCCATGGGAGCCACAGTTTTTACATTAGGGCAGTTATTCCAGTAAAAGAGTGCAAAATATCAGATCCTGTGTGCCTTCCCTCATTTTCTGCACTGAGATTTGCAGATGTCCATAGTTAAATAACTAAATCCTCCTAGAACCTCATGGCAATTGAGTATTAACTCCCTTAAGTTCTTTTGAAAAGCTCTAATCAATCCATTTCTACCCAGTAAAGAAAGTATGAGTTTCAGCAGGAAGTATCAAATATAAATAGGACACGAGCTAACTAATGAGTTTGACTTATTTGGCACAATATGCTAAACCATGTCTATTAAAATACTATTAAACTATGAGAGCATAAATTATATTAAACTTTGGTATGCCAAGTGGCTGCCACACCAAACTGGCTGTCCTCAAAGCAGAGGTTTTCTCCCTTTTTTATAACAAAGAGACTCTTAAGTAGTTCAGATCTGACATTTCGGTTTCGTTTTAAAAATAAATAGAAAGGAAAAAATAAAGATTAAAAGGGAAATAAATCATCACGGGTAGGAAGGGTTTTATCATTTGTCTTTCAAAGGGCAAACTTTTGGAGTTCTCAGCTGCTAAACTAAACCTCTTAGGAAAATTAAGCCTTTTCACTTATTACAAATGACATCCCTCTGAGACCCTGTATGTAAATGTCTGTGTAGAAGGCTTTTCCCAGAAGGAGCAAAGCAATCTTGCTTCCTCCATGCCAAAGGCAGGCAGACATTTATGATGAATGTCCTACACTCAGCCTGGCCCAGGCACACAAAGCCAGGCTGTGCCAGGGCTGCTCACCTGTGCTAAGACCAGGGGCCATTAGTGATCCTTATTCTGGTTAATTACATATCATGGCACAGGGCAGTGGATGAAGTTACACCATGGTCGGGCACAGAGCAGCTCAGGGACCTCCTGCCTCCTCAGGACAGGGGACATCTCAGCCTGACCAGGTTTTATTTAATCTAGACTGAACTTAGATTCAGGCAGATTTTGTTTTCTAGTGTGAATGTGTTTTTGTTACAAGAAAGTTGGAAGTGATTTTTATAACTGGACTAAATTCTGCCTCAATTTATATAATCAGTGAAATCCCATTGACGTCAGTGGAGTTGCCTGGATATAAGAAAGGAGAGACTTTGGCCCTGGTGTTCATGTCATTTGTGGTAATAAAAGGAATGTCCTAATTCTCCTAAAAAGCAATCGGAGACCAGGAGCACAATTGCTTTAACAAGTGTTTCCACTGCTTCTTTACTTGAAATTCACATGAACTTTTTTGTTGTCTTTAACCCATTATTTGTTTCCTTAAACTAACCTTGCTGTCACTGCTGCAGAAGATGAATGTAACTACATGAATTCCATAGATTCATTAGATTATAGGAAGTCCAAGACTCCTACACCATCTTTATTTTTCCTGGCGATCTTCCAAGACCATCTTCATGATGTGACTTGTATCATACCAGTCTGAGTCCAACAGCTCAAAAGTTGCTCAAGAAAAAATATTCAGCTTGGAAATATGTCTTCTTTGAAAGCACTAGACATTTGAAGTCATAAGACTATGATACATTCAGACTGTGAAAAACATTTTTCTTGGCCTAATGCGCATCTCCAACAATGAATGGCCAAAGCTCTGTGGGGATGCAGCTGCCAAAGGAAGGATATTGGTACCTTCCAGAAGGAGTTGCATCAGAGATAATGCTGAAGTGGGTCATTTCAGAGAACTGAGTGAACTCCCTGGTGCATTGGGTGTTCCAAGTGCCCTCATGGTTTCTCAGAAAGGTCTTACTGTAAATGCAGACAACACTGCCTAGAGCAACAGCCAGTGTGCAAGCAAAGATAAAGTCACAGGCATGATTTACCACCAGGCAGATGCTGCCTCTGAAGGACAGCCTCATCTACTACAGACTTTTACACTGTAAAATAATGTTTGCTTCTGTAAATTATAGAAGCAAAAAAAAAAATCCTCATCTATTCACATCAGGGGCAGTTCATGTGCTATTTCCATGCTCTGCTTATCAATGTGTCAAAACAAGGTTCTAGAAGGGAAAGACAACTTCACAGACTCAAGTGAAGATTAAATCTCCCACTCTGGATTTCAGTTTTGTGCTCTTGCTGGCAATAGTCTGTGCCTCATCATGGTTATGCTTCTTAATTGGATTCAGTGTCCAGAGGCCATTCTACAATCAGTGGACTACAAAATCAATTAATCAAAAGCAATTTGTTTTGCATTTGAGCTGGTCACCTGCAAGAGGAAAATGCTGGGGCTCTACAAAGGCTCCCACTCCTCCTTCTCAGGCTCACCCTACCATTCCATCTCCCAGTGCAGAGGCTCAGGATAAGTCACTGGCCTCCAGAAATGTTTGGTTAATGCATCACCTCTGGAGGCAATACTCTCTGGAGACACAGTAATCGGGAAACAGTAGCTTTAGTAGTACAAAACAGCATTTCTAAAATGTAAGATTACAGTTCTTGTTAAATGAAACTTAGGAAAGCAGCCAGCTGGAAATTACTTCACAGCCTTACAGTTTCTCAGAGTCTGTTCCTGCCCTAGCTCACTCTTCACATCAGCTGTGCTCATCTGCTTTCTAGGAAGTGGTATTTCTGATACAGTTATTGAAATTCTCAAATACATAACATGTATCTGTTCCTCTTAAGTAAATTCACCCACTCAATAGCGTGACTGGGGACAAAAATTGAGTGAGCTATGCAAGGAAAAGGCAGAAAGGAACCAAAATCAAGTTAGATGGTTTTCAAGCAAGAAGGTTATGTATCCCAAAAGCATCTAACAACGAGCCATCAGATTCAGGTGTCTTTCAACATTTGTCAATTCTTTTTGGAGTCACCCCAGTGCAAATGACAGAATTTGTGAACTGCAACACCAGAGGGATAAAATGAAGCACCTCACCTGCCACCTTGACCTGGGTGGGTCTGCAGGTCCTGCAGGGCAGCACTTGAAACTCTTCTGCCTGGTACATGGAGTAGTCAGTGCTGGCCACCACCAGCCTGTCCCCAGGTTTCCATGAGCTCACATCATCCACCAGGTTCAGGATCGTGCTGTTCACGTTGGTGTCAATGGTTACTGTGAGCTTTGGTTTCACTGAAAACCCAAAATGCAGTGATGGAGAATTCAGTCAATCTTATCAGAAAAAGCTTGCTCCTTCTTTTTTCTTCCCCCCACACCCCTCCTTGGAGTGCCACCAAAAATTATGATTTTCTCATGCTAAAAAGAAAAAAAAATTAACTCCTCCAAACATGTTTTTTTTACTGGCTTTGGCTTGGCAAGCAAGAAAACAGGAAAAGTATTTTTCCTTAGTTGCAGGCAGGTGGATTTTCCACTAACCCCAGGATAAATTTAAATGTAGCTCTTAGTGGCTCATTCTCACCACACCCACTTAGCAGCAGCTCTTGTGGGCGCTGGGTGCTGTTGTTTACAGCAGCCAAGTGGTCTTTAACCTAATGATGTTTTTTTCCAGCAAAACAACAGTCTGCCACCCTTCTCTTCCTGCCAGCACCAAAAATCCTAATGACCTGTCTAATGATCAGGTTAAGGACAGCCGTGTTGGAATGATTAACTACAAAATGAAGTATAAGTTTCAAACCCTGTTGTCTTCACACGTTCTTATTGACTAATCCTACGTCGTCCCAAAATGTTTTTGTAGAAGAATTAGCAGGAAAGAACTTGCCAAATATTTCCCACAGCCTTGCTGGGTATTTGAAAAGCCACCCTGCTGCTTCTGTTAGTGCTCAGAAATTATTCCTGAGATAAATCTTGTGCTGTTATATCTGGGGTTGTGTCTATAGCCCAGCCAAAGATTTAGCTTGGAAAAATTACAGAAGTTGTTCAGACACCCTGAAGGAGCCAGTCATGGGAAGACAGGATTCCTGCTGTTCTCTGTTCTGGGTTTCAGTGGTGGGGCACATACCAGATTTGCCACAGAGGAACCTCACTCTGTAGTTGTGGCAGCCCTGGCCTGTCTGGCCCTTGCCGTGGCACAGGAATTGGTAATCGTGGCCGCTCTTGTAGAACACCTCCGTGGTTAAATCTGCTCCATCAAGGGTCACTGCCTGCAATGAGGATGGAAATACAGCTCAGCTTTGCTGTGAGGTGAAGGGATTTCACCAAAGCACCTGAGCTATCAGAAGAGGCCTTTTCTTTGCTTTATTTTGGGTGATGGCACAAGCATTGCCCAGCAAACCCCTGTGACTCCAGCCAGCATTCCCAGCTGCTGCTCACACACAGCTGCTGCTTAGATGCAAGCCTTTCTCCTGTGTCTACACTGAGACCATGGGCTGTTTTGGGAGGAGTCTGTGAGCTTCACAGACAGCTGCCTCGGTGCCCTAGATTTTCTCTTGCCATCGGTTTTGAGGGCAGATGGAAACATTGAACACGGATGCTTGCACACAGATGAACTCATGGCTTCAAGCCTCTGCACTTCACTCATTCCATTGCTTGTGGCTAGGCTGTTTGAGACTTGCAGAAGAAAGGGGGTAGGGGTTTAGTTTCTCCACTGCATGGATCAGTCTCTCAAAAAAAAAAAAACCCCAAGAGTGCTGCAATACTGCTGCCTGTTCCAAAAGAAACAAGGAGAAGTAGCCTTTTCTCACAGGCAAGTACCAGCTTGTAGAGCTGCCTTGAGATAAAAGGCTGTATCATGCCAAGAAGCAGTGACATACACAGCCTCTCTGGTGTTCCTGCTGGGGCAGCCTCTCAGGGTCATGTCACATTTCACATTCTGTCTCTAGGGCTTGCATTTCTCTCGACCCTTTCACAAAAATGTGGTGCATTGCATCGGACAAGCCAAATACCAGGTGCAGTTTGGCAAGGCACCAGGAGAAAAGCCATTCTTCAATGAAGGGTCTGATCCTGATTCTCTCACTCATGCAGGCTTTCCTTATTAATTCATCCACCCTGCTGCCGTGTGTGGGATTAGCACCGTCAGCTGGAGGAATGTGCCTCTGGCTGTGCTGTGCTGTGCTTCTGTTAAAATCATCATATCTTCAATTTTCTCCCATGTTCCAAAGCTGGGCCAGGCCAGCTGCTATAAATCAGTGCAGCTTTATAAAACAATGAGCAGCACCAGATTACACTACTTGAGGATTTGCCCTAAGATCTGCAGGATAAACTGAAAAATACCTCGCTTTTAATATACATGGGGAAAATAAAAAGAAAAGTAACTTATTTCACAGAAGAGGAAAAAAAAGGCCTGTTTCTGGAGCAGAAGAATATCTTTCTTCTTTCTGTTTTAACATGCATTCTAGAAGAGGATGCATCATAAGAAATATCTGACCCCTGTTTTGAACTAAGTTGTCACTTCTCATACACGTATATGGAAGCAGAAATGAATGTGGATTTGGTAAGACCTGGCAGAAAATTATAGGGCGTTTTTTTCCTTTCTGTTCAAGAGAGATTCTTTATAATATCTAGCCCTGGAAACTTTCACTCATACAGTCAGCATTCCCCTTTACTTCAATAGCCACATTCTTGTGGATAAGAACAACTCCACTGGCTCAGAGCATGCAGGAACCTTAGGCTCAGCCTCACACAGATGTGTAGGATTTTATTGGCTTTTCCTAGGCAATGCTTCTGCTATAATATTTTTACCAGGAAGACATAAAAAGTATATAGTGAACATATATTTTAAAATTACCCTTGTTTCTTGCTGGGGTTTTTTTGTCCTTAAAGAGGCTTTTTGCAGTGTCAGAAAAGGTATCTGAGTGCTCCTAGGCATGTTGGCCTGATGGCATAAATATAATGCCTAACTCCAAACAGAATTCAAATTTCTTTCCACAGAGATAAAACAATTGATTCCAAGAAATGGTTGATTTTTGACAACCTGCTAGAGCTGGTAGTTGCACTATCTTATTACATTTTGTGATTTAATTTTTTAGGTAGGGTCCATTCCAAGACCATTTAAAACCTTTAAAATTTTCATGTGGTTGCTCCTTTTAATATTCCAGCAGGGAACCACATATGTCATGATAGCATCTGTCCTGTCCATGTCCCCATCTGTACACCTTTTCATGCCAGGAGCCAGAATTTACTGAAAGGAGCTCAATTCTATCAAATTTGTCTCAGAACAATACAAGATTGTACACAAGACCTTGTTGGTCATGTATTAGAGTGGTAAAATAATTGGTGTATTTTATTTAGAAACAAAAATTACTGACCAACACAATTATTTTAGGGGTTCAGCATCAGTCCAAAGAAGACTTGCCCCTCTGAAGTGAGTGGGAAGCCTGCCTACCTGGATGTCAATGGGCTGCCTGCAGATTTTGTCAGGATGAGCAGCTTTGAAGTCAGACAGCTTCTCCATGTCCTTAGATCTCGCTTTGTCAGGCCTCTCAAACCACTCTGTCCATTCCACATCTGGAGACAAGTACAAACAAGTACAGTCATTTGAAAGTCAAGCTTGATGAGAGCAGCAAAAATGCACGAAGCATAATATGATCTCTGATATCATTCACAAGTTTCTCCACTGATGATCTGATTCCTCTTCCTGGCAGCCTGGCAGCCACTTTTAATGTTGCTGTGAAGTGCAACCAGCCAAGGGAGAGCAGAGTTATTAAAGGCTTCATAATTGGCACGTGCACTGTAAGCATTATTAATAGATGCAGGTTTTGGATCTGTGTCTCCTTAGCTACCTTCTCTGATCTTTAGATCAAGTTGCACCAGTTACTGTGTGTTTGAAACATGGGCATCATGATGACTGTGCAGTGAAAAGAAGTCAGAGGTTGTGTGTGATCTCTCAGACCACCAGAGATGGAATTTCATACCCAGACAGAAAAGGAAAAAGAATCCCAGTTATTCAGAGGGTCCTAGAGACAACTGGAGAAAGAATCTGTGAGTGTTCATTAATTGGGTTAATGATGGCATAAATAGCAGCTAGCAAGTTCAGTCTTCCCAAATGGAAAAGGATTGCAGTAAAAAGGATGATTCACTCTATTTGTCAGCTCTCTGCCGCCAAGTGAAACAGTCCACAGACCCCTTACCTTGAACCCACTCGCTTGTTGAAGAGACATTAAAATGTTCTCCATTCTCAGCTTTGAATAGTTTGGACACTTTGGCCACAGCTGACCCTCTGTGACCTGTTAAAAAACCCCAAACATTGGTAAAATCATTGAAATCAATTGGTAAAATCATTGAATGCAATTGATAAGAGTAAGAAGTGAAAATGTAATGATCTGTGTATTTGCATATTTTGACTTCATTATTCAAAATTAGCCCTGCACAACTTCCAGAAAAAAATTACTAATCTTGCAATGAGGCTTCAGACATTTTTGCAACTGCATGGATAGTGAGGAAAAAAAATATTCAAAAATCAAGAGAGGGTAAGGCCCACAATCATTTGTCATACATTGCTATTTTTATTTAATGTTGTAGCAAGCCGTGTCCATGTCATGAGAAGACAGAGACTCAACAGTGTTCAGCTTACAAGAAAAATGTTTCACAGGAGGATTTGAGGCTACTGATTCAGGATACACTGATTAAATTCTCAGCTGGTGTGAACTGGGTCTGTTCCACTGATTTGTGTCTTAAGAGAGGCAATGTCTGAGCTCAGTGAAGTTACATGGATTTACACTGGTGAAGGATCTCACCTTTTATCTAAAGGTTTGGATAACCTAAGCTATCCCTCACTCAGCTGCTTCAGAGACATTAGTAGGAAGAAGAAATATTTATAGAGAGCATTCAATTAAATCTGTCAAACCATCAATTGCTCATAGCTTCAATGTAATGCAGTGGGAAGTAAAAACACCATTGACCAAATTAATCTCAGCCATAACTTCAGTAACTTCCAGAAATCACATCAAGACAGCATTTTATGCATTAAATACCTTGATATTCAATGTGGTCTTCAACAGAAGAGGAGGGATTTCCTTTAATGGTAATAAAACTCCATGGGTGCCTGGAAAAAGAAAATGAGAAATGATCAAGTTATATCAAGTATGAGATGCATATTTCTTATAGCCCAATGTTCTTAGATTTCTCAGAGGCACCACATTCAAAACAGTGTGATTAGTGTCACAGGCAGCTGTGAGATAGTTAAAATTACCTTAACACTCTATATTTCTCCAGGAAATATATCAGAAGGAAAAGAATTTTGAAGACAAACCCCCACTTAAAACATGCCTGTAACAAGTGTGTACATTATTTAAATGAGTGTTTTAAGAAACTTGTGTATGACAGATCCAAGAGACACTGGCAACTCCTTGGGGAGCCTGCAAATAAATCTTGTGTGCGTGTATGTGTGTATACACTGAAGGATATGAAAAGAAACCACTTCTGCTTAAAGAAATTTAGCTCATGCTGAAACCTCGTATATGACAATTGTCTTTGGAATGACCCATGAGAATTTCTAATAGACAGACTGGCTGGCAAAGGACAATAAAAAATGCTTAGATAGTCTCTGAATATCTTGTTTCCTTCTTTGAACATTGAACATTGAACAATGATAGAGGTTTATGGCTCTGAATTGTCTGTTCAGATCTGATGCTATGTCAGAATTCAGTTCATTACCATCTGATAGTTATTGATCAGGTAGGTTCAATAGCTGTCAGCCACCTTGGAGAATGACCACATGGATGAGAAAGCAATGGAGACAGGGACTAAAGTGCCTCCCAACTTTGAGGGTGAACCCAATCAGTAGGGGTCGGGGGGAAGGTTATCTTAAAAGTAGAAGTAGTTCAGGCATATCTGCTCTTAGTGACTAAGAGGATAAAAAATATGCATGGTGGTAGAGAGACTGTCATGATTTTACCATAAACTCCCATAGATTAGATCATGTCTCTGTAGTTACAAATCTCTGGTCATTTCAATTGCATCAAGAGTCTTGCAGGTCACCTTACACTGGTGCAAGGGAAGTTCCAAACCGCTCTGGGCCTCCAGAATAAAACACATACAGTCGCTGGCAGAGAGCCACTAAAACCCACCCAAATCACAGGTACCACCAGCTGGGATTTCCTGGGATTTGCTGCTCTGAGGGCAGCAGGGTGAGCACTGCTGCAGCCCATGCTGTGCCACGGCCCCAGTGGACATGGCTGCTCATGCACTGTCCCAAGAGCATGTCCTCAGCCCCAGCACTGGCCAGGCCCAGTGGAAGCTGCCAACACCACTGCCTGGGGATCCTGCCAGCCAGCCAGATGCTCCTGCTGGAAAATTTGCCTGCGCGCCAACTGCCGAAGGCACTGACAGGCTGTGATCTCCATCCAGGGAGAGAAGGGGGATGGGAGCAGGAAGGACACTTTATCACTCAGCAGTCAATATAGATTTTTTTGGTTCTGTTATTATACTTATTGTTTTGGTAAACCAAATTCAAAACAAATGACGAAAACATTATGATGCCTCAAAAATAATCTCAAAAATAAATCGAAGAATAAGGAGCTATTCACTTCTGCAACTCAAGGTCTGGCCCCATTTCATGTGTTAAAATACTTGTTTCTCCCTGTTATTTTACCACTAAAAATAGTTTTAAAGTCGTTCAACCTTGACACATAAGGACACATGCAATCTGTTTGGGCTGTATGAAATGAAGTAAGTCCAGAGCCAAACAGGAGATATTTGTGAGGGATTCCAAAGAGAACAACTATGTCATCAAGTGCAAAAAGGGTTTCTCTCAATTTATTAGTAAAAGGGGGAAAAAATGGCTAACACTGAAAGCGTAAACACACTTTTCATAGGGAAAACAATAGGAGAGGAATGCAAGATTTTCCTTTCGTTCCTAATGTCCTGGGCTCAGCAAAGAGGCAATTAAAAGATATTCCAGGAGCACAGAAACATTTCTGAATAAATCAGCATTCCACATTGGCTCTGCTACAGCAAGGGGGAGTTGCACAACTTTACAATCTGGTTGAATATGGAGCAACTGGAGATGGACAGGAATCTGCCCATATAACCCCTGCCAACACCCCAGAAACCAACACAACCCATGACTGGATAGCCTGACTCAGGTAGCACCTCACAAAATCACAAAAGCAAAGCAGAAATTTCCTAAGCCCGGGGCTTACACTCTTGTTCTCTCAGGGATGCCCATGGCCATCCCCAGCCATCAGCAGGAGCTGAGAAGATTTGACAGCCAGGATTCAGCAGGACCAGCCAGCAAACCCCAAAGCTGGGGAGTGAGTGGTGACAGGAGTGTTAGAAAGAAAAATCCATCTACTCTCCTCAGTCAGAGCCTGCCTTGGCCATGGAGGATGAAATGTGTACACATGTGTGCAATTTTCTCATTCAAAACTTCTTTTTTCTAAGATACTAAAACAAAATTCATTAAGCACCTGTCAAGTGCATGGATCCTTATTCACAAAAATAGATGTATCTGAGATATAAACCACTATGTCTAAACCTTGTTCCACTGAAGTGGAAGTTCAATTTGCTTTAGAGGAAAAGCTTGGATACACCTAAAGCTGCCTGTGTTCCACTGTGCCATCAAACTGCCTTTTCTAAGTCTGGCCTCAGATGCCATCCAGACAATGTGGGTTTTGAGAATTGATGAACTTAAATTCTGAGAACACTCCTAAAAATATGTTTTTTAAATAATGCACCAGGTATTTTTCCAAACACCACTATGCTGGTGGAAGACCAATTTCTTGACCAGTGTTGACCAATTACTACTACCTCATTATTTATCCACATCTCTGTAATTCATGGAATGCAATTTTGTGGTATTCCAGATAACAACGTGGCAAGGATTAGCCTTTTGACTGTGAACAATAGCAATGCTGAAAGTCACACTTCCCTGGATGAATTTCTGCAGTATTTCCATTATAAATATTGATGGCAAAATGATGAGAAGCTTTCATTAAAACACCACAGCAGCCTAAAAAAATCGAATGCAATTTACTTTTGTAAACATATGCAAAAGCCATCAATTCCTTCCTGTAGTGCAATTGGGGAAAAAAAGTAAAATGTCAAAAAATCATGTTCTGTTTCTCTAATTCCTGCATTTTAAAAAAGGCCTAGCAGGCTACTGGGCTCTAATATGGGGTCTAGATTTAAGAGCAAGAATTGCACTGATGGAGATAGTCTGGTTTTGGAGACCATTTCTGCCCTCCTTGTTGATTCTTTGAAATGTGTTGTCTGGTGCCCAGGAGCCCCTTTAACATTTGACATAACCTCTTCATCAACCACCCCAGATCTTGCTCCATCTGTGTGTGCCCAGCTGACAGATGTCTCTTTCCACAAACTGCTGTATTGAAGCACTTCTCCCTACAAGGCAGATTTTGTGTGTGTGTGTGTGTTTGTGTGTGTGTGTGTGTTCTGCAGACACCCTCTTAATGCCTCATAAAAAAAAGACTACATAAATTCAGATCAACATAAAAAATATAATGGCTACAGTTGGGTAAATAGCAAGTATTCTCAACACTGTGTGTGCCAACACAGACACTGTGTTGGCCACAGAAGTATTTACAGTCCACACCATAAATCCATGTTTGCTACATTTCTGTGCTGCACAAGTCCCCAGACCTGCACTGGACAAGCTGAGGAATGCGCTGTATGTGTGTCTGTATGGATGTAGCCAGGGCTACACAGCAACTATTGTACCCTTCTTAATTCTCAGCCCATCTAATCTTCTGTGTGTGTATAAATATGCTTCTTAAATCTTTGGGGGACGGCTTGAAAATAAATTGGAATAAGCAACCTGTGGGAACAATATCTTGGAAAACCATCTTTTTTAATGTGAATCATATGCTATTCCTCAATCTGCTAATAAAAATACCCAATATAGACTCTGAGAGCATCTGAAACTATCTAATTAACTGCTAAAACTCCACATTGAAAAGTTTCCCTCTTTTTTTATTTTTTTTTTCCCATGTGAAAGAACTTTGTGACTTTGAAAGAGTGGAACTATTTGGACATCTCAGGAACATAATAAAGCCTCTGTGCTGGGAGAACTGGCAGGACTGGCACATACCTAAACCCAAGGTGGAGGAAATGCTTGCTGCCCAGTTTGGTCATTGCTTTCCTGGCCAAGTCGTCCAAGTTTCTGGATCCTTCATCATTCACTGCGACCGACAGGATCATGCCATTTGCAACTCTACCCAAATACTGAGCCAGGCGGATACTTTCCTCTTTTGCTCTGTAGGTATCAAACCTGAAATGATAAAAAACACCTGTAAACATTTACTGCAGTCATCACCACATCTTTTTGTACTGAAAAGCAAGTACTATAAAGAAAGTACTCTTTTGTATTGTCCACTGTAATATTACCCTGTTGCAAAAGCACTTGTCTAGCAGGGTGTGTTAGGGGGTTCTGTAAAACCAAATTGATTAAACTGTAGTTGACAAATTGCAAGGCATAGCACTGCTCACTCTGTGGTTTTGGAGATTGCTGGCCTGGGAGGAATTGTACAGACATGCAATAACACCCATTTGAACAAGAAGCTGAAATGTGTGTGTTTGAGCTTGCTGAGATGCTGTTCCCAACCTGTTCCCAAAGATCCTCACATCTAGGCAGCCAAAGGGTCACTCACCGGTCCGAATGGACAACTGCCCCCGTCTTCGGGTCAATAACGTGGACAATGACACCCCGGTGGCCCCAGCTCCTTTCAAAGTAATAGCCACCTTCCTCCATGCCACCAGGATGAAGAGTCTTGTTCAAGAAAGTCCAGGACAGCTTTTTTTTTCCGTGGATCTCAAGAGTGCCACCTTTGCTGACTCCAAGGTACTTCTGTCCAAAGTAAGGATTTGGCTGGCTGCCGTCATCCGCTCTACAGCAGGAAGGGAGGAAAGGGACCAGGTTTGGGTTTGTGTCTGAGTCAAGGAACCTCTCTCCTTGTGCTGCTGTGACTCAAGGAGAGAAACCCCATGATTTTCAGTGCATTTCTTTCAGGTACTCCAAGAATCAGGAGCTGTCCATGTTGTACAGAAAATAAATTATTTTTAAAAATAGTAGCAGCTGCCGAAGACCAAAAGCAATCTGGAACACAGCTTATACATGCTATATTCATTATATCCAGGCCAGAGGAGGCCTGGAGCCCAGACTGAATGCCACATCTGTGTTTTTGAATTCTGGAGGCAGGCAAGACCCTAATCAGGAGCTAAGAGGTCCAGTGGTTGTTATAGATGAATTTAGCATCCTTGAAATTTTAAGAGATCCTGTACCAATCTGCAAGACATAAATGTATTATCCTTCAGCTCACAACTCCCATATAGAAAGAAAGAATGTTTAGAGAGAAGAACTTTCAGATAAAAATAACTCATCAGGCTTTAAGCCTTTTCTGGAAAATCAGTTTGAGCTGTGGGAGGAAAATCAGTTGTGCTGATTCTCTGGCATGCCCAAACACTACAATGTTCATATCCCAGTAGAAGAGAAAAAAACCCAAACTTGCATCAATTTTTGTGGGCCATTTAAATTATTTAAAAAGTTACTGAACTTTCCACAGAGCACTGATGATAAGTACACCTGAGAACATATAATTTTAAGGAACATTTTCATTCCCTGAAGTGGAAGAGAGACTCCAGAAGGTTCTAAGGTAGTATTTTATCATGCATACTTACCGCCCATATAAGGTGATAACCACATTGCCTTGGTAAGGGCACAGCTCACTGCCAATGTGTAATTCTCCATCATTTTCAATGAGAATATGTCTTGTACGCAGAATGATGGGCTGCACATCATCCTTGATGACCAGTTTCCCTAAGTAGAGAAGGTTATGACATTTGCTTTATCACACAGCAGCTCATGTGAGGTTGTGATATCATTGTGCTAAACCCAATGCTGGGCTGTCGTCTCAGTTTTTGAAAAATTCCGTCCATACACCTCAAAAAAGCTCTCAATACAAATCCTGAAAAAGCTGGTTTTTATTCAATCCAGTTCTTGGAAAAGCGCAATTAAGATTTGTATGGAAGATGATCCATTCAAAACTGAGACAGAAATTTAGAGTTAAGATGAATAAAAGCTATTCATGCCAGCAATGCTATGGCTCTGTCCTTGGAGACAAAGAGGGACATAAGCATGTACCCTGTCCTGAGGCCTTGATAACACAACTACTGCAGTATGATGCTGTGGGGTCAGTGGTTTGGTAAAAAAAAATGTTTTGGATGCAAATCGCAGAAGTAGAATTGATCATTACACTGAGCCACTTGTGTAAATTCTCCAGGCAGGACAGAAAACAGGCTGGTCACAATGGTTAAAGAATCTCAGCACCTCAACTACCAGCCAGCCTTGTACTGAGGTAAAGCTGTGTTTGCCCAGTAGCCACCCACTCCTCAGCAAGAAGCAAGAAGCTCTCCCAGCATGATCACCATGATTTAAACAGTCCCAGAGGAATGCAGACTGCACCCAGCCTTGCCAGCAGCACGTTTTACCTCCATCAGTGATGTGGATAGAGTGCACAGTTGCAGAAGAGGAGAGAAGCAGCTTCCTGCCATTGCGGATTTCAATGTGGTTTTCTTCGTTGTGACCCGGGTTCCAGATTTCTAACTCAGGATCCCTGTCAGGACATGTGGCAGCTGCTTCTGCTGGACAAAATGGAGGGTGAGGACAATCAGTGTTTGTCTGGAGTGAGACAGAAAGCTCTGCACCTGGGCATCTTTACAGTATCCTTCAGCATCAGCCCTTGGCTGACTCCCTGGAACACAGCAATACCTCAGTGCAGCAGGGCACTTGTGGGTCACGACCAAAAGAAAACAAACAACAGTTCAAGCTGTATGGTTTTCTGTTTTCTGGAAGAATGGAAAAATCCAATGCAAAGGAGCCTTGCAGGGGATGCAGTTTCTAGAAAACTACTGAAAAGGGACTTTAACTGAGCCCTTCCTGCAGTGACATTTAGCTCTGCTCATACCATCTAGATACAGAACCCAGGGAAGGTGTTGATAAAATGATAAAACAACTAATACCTTTAAAAATGCCCACAAAATTGTTTAATATAAAGATGTTTAAATATATTTGCATTCTATATTTTCACTGGAGATAGAAAGAAAAAGAGATCAAACTAACATGGAAACACCAAGCACCAAGCAATTACCAGTACATCCAGTGACAGAGAGCAACAGGAACCTCACAAGTGTGTCTGGGTTTGTGAGCTTTTCCAGGCAGAAGCAATGGGGATTCATTCACTTTGGGCTCACACATCTCCAGTCTCCACACACAAATTTGATGACGGGCTGCCATGACATGTTAGTCTGAACAGCTCTCATACCACACCCAAGAGTCTCATGTTGCAACTATTTATTTAAGATAAAATATTTCCCTGGTACAACCTCAGTTGAAATGGGAACCTCAAGTCTTACTCTAATCAAAAGAACTGTGAGTGGGTCTCACGTGTGATGCATATTTTCTGAGCGTAGAACCCTCTCTAATCCTAGGAAGCTGAGGTCAGTGGAAGTTTGAACAATGAGCCCTTTGCCTTCAGAAAGGGCTGGGAGTCCCCAGCTTTCCAATTTTTATCCCTTAAAACAAAAACACCATGGAGAAAACTGCAGGACCAACAGATCAATGACGATGGACATGGGATAAACCCCTTGACCTCAGCAGGGTTATGTCTCTGGAACTTGGTACAGTAAAGTTGGGTGGGTTTTGCCCCACAGATACTAATGCCTACAGGTAATGGAAAGGACAATGATGTGAATCCAAGCAATGAAACATTTCCTGGTACTGGTGCAATCAACAGGCAGTTGTTTTGTGCTGCCACTGTGGAACTTGAAGGACATCTGTAATTCCACTGCAAGAGAAACAAAATCTGTCCATCTGCATTCAGTTTCCCCTCACATTCCTCCACCAGCTTCATGTCTTGGGAAAACAGTAGAATTGGACCAGCCATGGCTTTAAAGTTTCCAGAGCCCCAATGAATACCAATTTTCAAGGTGATGTTTCATGTGGCCTTCACAGACCTTGTCTCTCTGCAAACTTTTCCCATATACATGCAGTAAATCAGAGAGGACCAATAATCTACCAGGCACCAAGTCAGATACAGATAAACATCCATTACCTGATTTTGATATCACTGTGCCAGGTAGAAGCTGGAATTGTATTAGTAATGTCAGAGGCACTCTCTGATTTACAGTAATTGAGAAAAACAAGCAGGTGTTTCTGGATTCCTACCAGAAGCCACACAGAATTAATAAAAGTTAGAAAAGATAAATACTGCAGACAGAGAATGGGGCTTGCATTATAAATAGGTGTTCAAATATAACAACAATACACACTGACAACAAATTTTTTTAAGAGAGCTGTTATTGCCCTGAGAACAAGGATAATAGGAAAATGTTCTCATGATGAGAAGTGATATAAAATCAAAAGAATCAATTCAAATGTAAAGATATAATTTATCCATTATACCTTAATTAATTAATTTAAATGTAAAGGATAAAAAATGTTGTTCAGTTTTCCATTTACTTGAATATGCTACTATGCAAGGAGCTTCCTGCAGTCTCAAAAAATTACTTGTGCCCCCAAATTCATCATTTTGAAACAGAGAGACGCACAGGGAATCCTATGGGGAAATCAAGAGGAATTTGGGCTGGTGTTTGGGATGACAAACAGCAAAAGCCAACAAACCAGAAGCAGAGGACCCAAATTCCCAATTTCATGAACCAATTTGTACCAGGAACTTTGCATATCACCAGCATCTGCTGTGCCAATGACACCATCAGGGTGAGCATCTTCTGCCAGCTGGTCAAGTTACCCTGACAGCTTGATTATTACTTTCATTGTCATTTTTTAAATAAAAGTGCAAATTCTACCCAGCACAAGGAATTAGCTGAGTGTTTGTTTCTTGACCAAAAGGGCCTGAGCATGACAATGAGAGGTGGCTTCATGCAGCTGCAGTTTGGGGCAAGACATATGGTCTCTTTGTTTCAAACAAATACAAACCTCCAAATTAGCTGTATATAGAACATGTAAATCAGGATCCCCTTTCCCTCTTCCCTAAACTGCTTAGTAAAAGAACTGCTTGGAAGAGACAAAACCCAAGGGACAGAGATGTCCCAGGCCAGAGCTTTTTGCTCTCCACTTCTGGGCTTGAGGAATGCAGAATTCTTGCCTTCACCTCCCTCAGCCACAGCTATTAGGACCTGAGGTTTCTTTTGCTATTTCTTTGTGGCAATTTGTTGGGTTTGTGTTTGGTTTAAGAATGTGTGGCAGAGTCTGAGGGATTGCTGAGGGTACTTTCACCTGCTCAGAAATTTCAGTCTTTGCCACTCCAGCTGCCCTTGACTGGGAATATTGGCACAGCAGAAAACTGCTTTTCTCCTGAATTTTTTCACTCTGTCCTTGACTCCTTTTATACAAAGAGTGAAAAGCTGGTCAATCTAAACCTATCAAAAATAGCATTACAAACCACACCCTTTTTCCCTATGGCAAGAGAGAACTTACCTGTGCTTACTGAAGAGGCTACAAACAGAAAAAAAACCAAACTTCCAGCCAGATACGTGGAGGTAGGTAGAGCCATTCTTCAGGATTTTCAATTCTCTGTATGGATAGCTGTGGAAAAAAATACCAAGAAAATGTCACTTTTTTTTTTTCCCAGCTCAGTCACTGCACCAAAAAAAAAAAAAAATTTAATAAATAAATAAAAGAGAAAGGTTAAATCAGCTTTATGCCAGACCACATCCACTCCTGTTCAGCTCGATGGCTGAAAACACTTTTGCACTGATTCAGGACCAGCCTGAACAGAGCAAGGAGCCACGGGCAGCTCCTCACCCTTTGTTTGGTTTAGGATAAAACCCACTCGGGAATCCAAATAGACACTCAGAAAGCAGCCACCAGCTGTAACCAAAAACGCCTTAGGAATGTGGCATAAACACATCCAGTGTCAGGACTCTCTAGGGCTGCATATTCACATGTGCTAAAAAGTAATGAAACACAACAGAGAAGGCGTTTGCAGAGTGGCAAATTTTCAAGGAGTAACCTTTCTGTGGCACCTCTCTCCCCCCAAAATACCCACCACATTTTTAGCAATGGTGTTTTGTGTAACCCCCAGATAAACCGTACTCACACATCCAACCTGGAGCTTGCAGTTTCTTAGATTTCAAATCTAAGAAAATATTGTCTGTGTGTGCCAGCTCAGAATTTTCTTGCAAAGCCAAAAGCTGCTTTTGAAACCAGTCTACCTAATGTTGTTTTTGTTTCCTCCGTAGCCAACCCCCAGCAAAAACAAACCAGCAGTGTCATGAAAGTCAAAGTTAGAATTAATGTGATTCTCTCTGGTCTCCGGTGATTGATTCTAAGAAGACATTAATGGATCATCAGCTTCTATTGACATGTGTATTCACAGGGAGGCAAGGACACCCACTTCTGTATTCATAAGGCACTGTTTAAAATTCACATGTTGTCCTTGGAGTCTTTAGGTTTTATCATATAAGCCAGTGTCTGGGCAATATCAAAGACATTTATTTGTAGCTGTCATGTCACATCCCACTGATGAAACAGGATAAATGTATGCACCACACAGTTTAGTTCAAAACAAAACAATAAAAAAGCACAGAAAAATAATTCCAGAGTACCCCAAATTCTTTAGGGCAAAAACACATGTTATTTTCATGTCACTTGTTAATATAAGCTAAACAAAAACAACAAAAACACAAGAAAAGGAATTGAAGAAGCCTGGATTTATTCTGGAGCAAATTTTGTAGTGTACATGTAAAATACATCTGTACTGTTCATAAGGGTGACACAGATCAAAGTACAATGATAAGTTCAAAACATCAACATGTAATCCAATGATAGCATTAAAAATAGCATTAGGACCAGATTTTACAGGAAACTTTGCCAGGGAAATGTTTGTTTGCTTTGGTATAGTGTATTTGACAGCCCTGAGCTCTAGAAACAGCATAGACTCAGGGCTCGATAGAGTCTATCAGGTGCTGAAATGCTGTTACAGAGCAGTGGAAGAGAGGAATGCACTTAGCAATGCTATAACTTTGAATGATGTACATTATCAGAGAGCAGGGCTGTCGCCATGGAATTTGTGCCAGAACCAGGCTGCACGTGTCTGACATTTTAACAGCATTAACCATCAACATTGGATAAGCCAGAGCTCTTTCAAAGAAACATTATTAGAGGTACACCCAAAGTACAGCAGTCACCATTAAAATGCCAAGATTTATTAGTGATTATTACACAGCCTGATCTGCAGACCCAGTCATTAGGCTCTGCTGTAACCATCGAGGAAGAACTTAACAAGAGGTAAGACCACAGGATGGTCATTGCAGATAAACAGCATTTCTCAGAGCGTGGACATATCTGTGTGTTAGTGCCCCATAACTAGTCAGTGCTCCTCAGTGAGGCTTTGGTCATAAAATACATTCAGATAATATAAGAGTTCACAGGAATAAAAAGAAGGGACTGGTTTTTTGACAGTGGCATGCATTTGCTCTCCTATTGCTGTGTAGGTAGCAAAGAAATGTCTTTGTTCTGACCCATTAAAAGCTCAGAGGAGCATTTCTGTTCTGTCCAGCTCATGACCTTACCTCTGGCACAAACCTGTAACAAACTGGTAGGAAATTACATCAAGAAATTTCTCAGCCTTTGCTTTCTGCAGAGCCAAGAAGTGCACAGTACTTACCATCAGACTGTGCAAAATGGCTCCTGGTTTTATATCCCCTGTTGCTCACCAGGGACTGCTTCCCTGATGGCATCCATCTTCATCAGCAGAGATCAAAACAAGCAATCAGACACTGGGAAGGCAAGTCATTTTTGGAGGCATCAGCTGTGTGCCAGGGCTCCGATGTTTTCGCAGTGTCTGATCTGCCACAGTCCAAAGAATATCCTGCTTATTTTGTGGCTGAGGTAGGGTGTTTGATTCGGCTCACACCGAGTTCATTGCAGTGTTAGTATTAACTGGCACTCGGGTTGGAAAGGCTGGGAGCCAAGAGGGCCAAGAGGATCTGACTCCTCTGATTCAGCTCTGACTAACACCAGGCTGGAAAAATGCTGCTTGGAGGATAATCTCAGGAATTTTCCTTCAAAACCTCTCAGTTAAGCACCTTTCCCAAACACTGGGCGCAAGCAGTGGCATGTCTGGTTTGATTGTTTGGTGTAAGAGGAGGAAGAGACAGTGACTCTGCTGTGGGCTGGAGCAGGCTCAGGAGCAGTTATCTCCTGCCAGGCAGCTCTTCCTCGGCTCAGCACTGGGAGCCACGAGGGGATACAGCCACACATCCTTGAACAGGCGCCACACTCCTGACTCCAGCTCTGATGTAACCACCAGTGTCAACAAATCTCCCTGCAGATTTGGGCACTCAGAGCACAAGGGCCATGCAAGCGGCTGCCTAAGCCTATCATCTCCAGCCTTCCTCAAATACCATCTGGGACTTCTCTCCTGGGTGAGAAAAGCTTTTATATCTGGCCATTAAAAGCCGCCTGGCAATGGCAAGTGGGACTCATATCCTGATCTGGCAAGGCAGGCTCTCTGAAACGATTCCCAGCTGCTGAACTTTTCCAAAAAGTGAACAATAGCAGCAGACAATGCTAAAAGTAGATGCAGGAAACCATTCGTGCTCAGCTGGCTGCTACTGCAGGTGTCAGCAGCGATGCTGTACTAGAAAGCACACTGCAGAGAGGAATGCCTATCCACCACCTTTCCCACAGTTTTAGTGCTGGAGGCAACACACTGCAGACAATTCTGAGAACAAAACAGTGAAGAAATGCTCTGAGGAAGCTGCATTGTCACAGGTGTCATGGTGGGGTCACACAGACACTCTGAATGTGAAGGGTCAGAGCAGAGCTTTCTGGGAGGCACCAGAAGCACACACAGTGACTCGCCCCTTTGAACAGCTCAGGGCCAACCACCCAAACCTGGCAACAAAATTTTTTAAAGTTACTCCCAATACTGGGTGTTTAGAAGTGCTTTTTAAGACTGGCTTGATACTCTTTGGAGGAGGTACCTTCAGTATCAGCTGGAGACAGCTCCTTTCAGTGTGTCAAGCAGGGCATAATGGGATCATTCACAACACATTAAAAATGAGGCAAAGACTGGAAAAAGGAGCAGCTACCTGATCTCTCCTGAAAAAAGATGTCAAACAGGGGCAGCAAACCATGTGGCTTCTGTTGCTGCTGCTGCCCGGGAAAAGAGACCACCAACCTGCACAGGGGCAAAGCGGGGAAAAAGGGAAAGCTCACAGGGAAAAGGTGCCTTTCAGCCTGACGGGCCCTGAACTCTCAGCAGACACTAAATTGCCCAGGTGCCTGGCATGACCCGAGAGTAAAATCTCTGTTCCCCAGGGCCCCCCTCTGCAAGAGAGATGCTGTCAGAGACCCTGATGAGTCAGTGCCAGGACCGTGGTGCTCCCGGCCCGGAGCCTCCCACAGCCAGCACTGATGCTGAGGTTGCAGCAGTCTGATAGCCAGATCTGATTCCTGCTGCATCTGTCCTCATGCATATACAGGGAGGCCAACATCGATTTGGAAGCTGATCCTGAGAGAGGGAGGAGCTGTTTAATTAACGCCTCTGCTCCCTTCTTGCTGACACTGCACGGCAGCAGGTCCCCTCGCCCTGCTCATGGAATTTTGCCTTTTAGCCCCAGCTGGGAAGATGGATTTGAGGTGCACTTTTGCTTTTCTGACCTGAGAACATGCCAGCCCTTGCTACAGTGACATACAGAGAGGATTTTCACACACCCAGCCACAGGCACAGCTAAAGCCTTCAGAAAATAAACACAGGAATTTCTGGGGATTGCTAATGGAAATGCTGTTCAGTCCCAGTGCATGGCAGCAGCATAGCTGCCTCTGCTCCACATCTTTTTCTTCTGCTTGCCACCCACACATCAGCTCGTTTTTACTAGCGAGGGGAGGAAGATTAAACTCAGGAACAGACTTTAATTCTCAATGAATCAATACTGGAGTCAAAAGCAACATTCGGACTGTTTTCCCAGTGAACCTTGGTTTCGTATAAATTTATCTAATAACTTTCCTAACAAGAAGGTTCTGCTCACATATTCTGTATAAACATCACTGCAAGTCCCTTGGTTCCTGATGTCCATAAAAATAGATTCTGAATGAGGAGTAGGAGTTAGAGGAAATTTTTACAATGAATAAATTAAAGAAAACTAAGGTGTTTGCTAATTTGTTGTAATATTGGCAAACTATTTTGAGACAGAAATAAAAGGGGGAAAGTAGGGGGTTTAAAGCTATGCTTTTTAAAAGGATTTACCTTTTTTTAGAGGCTTATGGACTTTGAAGAGGAAAGGAAACAATTTTTGTCTCCGTTTAAACAAAATCATTTGCAATTCCCGTCACTCCACCCATCCGAGGCTGACTGACTCCCAGTTTCACATGCTTTTGAAGTGCTCAGCATTTCCCTGAGTTAAACCCTCCTCTGCCACATGAAGTTTTCAAAGCACCAGAGGAGTGGGAAGCTGAGCCCCGTTTGCTGAGGCTCAGGGTGCACTGACTCTGCTGTGCCTGCTGCCAGCCAAGCTTGTGCTTCCAGGGGATGCCAGAGCCACTGCAGAAATGCTCTGGGAATGCCCAGAATGGCCACACACCCTGAATGCATGGGATGTGCTGGAGATCCCTGGATTGGCAGCCAGTCCACACGGGGGTGGATATCCTCGGGAGATCCCCAGGAGGAGCAGGGGCAGCTTCCTACAAACACAACGTCCACGCAGCACTTACCCCACAGCTTCATACACACGTCCTGGTGCCTGCCAAGTGAGCAGCAGCCTTTAAAAACATCCCATTGAATGTCCCAGCAGTCCCTGGAGGAGCTGTACCCTCTGCAGAGCGTCCCTGGTTAGAGAGCTCTTTTCCCCCCCAAGGTAAGGAAAGTGAGTGCTGCGGCTGAAGAGGATCACAGCATCCTGAATCCTCTTCAAACTGCTGCTTTTAACTACCCAAATAACTGCATCAGGATGTAAATATTTTTCTTTTTGCTTTTGTGGTACTTCACTGTTTGCATCTGGCTCGCCGCGACTCCACGCCTTCCTCTCCAGGACATTTGCCATTTGCTCTCCTTCTAGGGCAGGAGGAGGAATAGAGATTTTTCAGAGGTTTAGGCACATTCCTCTCCTTCCTTCACCAGGCTCTTCCTTTGCTAATTGTTTAGTCTCAGCCTGGGGTTAGAGCTCTGCAAAATTTTATTGGGATCCAGGGTCTGGACATGTCACAGATTATCAAATAAATCTCCAAGAAGTTAAAAGCTTGCTCTCTAAGTACTTGCTCCAGTGTTGGGCTTATGCTTACGAGCCACAAATATCTTGCTCTTTTTCCTCTGTACAGCATCAGAAATCATAACAATCAGGTATTAATAAGAGTTCAGAAGGACTTCAGGGATCTCCCTAGAGGGTCATGTCCAGCTCTCAGGCTACTGTACCAATTCTCATCCCCATGATGTCCCACGCACCACAATTTATCTTACCTTTACTGAGCAGCACCACTGATTTCTTCACTTTCTGGCAAGCCAGGACTTCTTCCTTAGCCAAACACAACTCTCACCTCTCCTACCTGGTGTGGGGATGGAGCCACAGCTTCCTTTTCTGCCTGTAAACCTTCTGGGTGTCCTCTCACCCCACACCCAAGGACCAGAGGCAAGTGTCCCATCCAAGGCACTCAGTCCCCACTCAGAAGCACAACTCAGCTGGCCAGCCTGTGGATGCCAGAGCAACTCACTCACCAGGGAGCAAAAGTCTGGCCAACAAAACACTAACCTTTCCCTGCAGCAACTTGTTTGGCCATTTCTGAGAATTCCAAAGAAACAACAGGACATCAGTTACAAAACCTTCACCCACCTATTTGAACAGCCCATGTTATTCAGTGACAGGGAGGATCTGAAATCACCTGTCCCTTCACTGGTGTCACCAAATTGCATCATGTTCAAACCCAAGTGACTCTTTCATCATTTCAGGGTCACTTTGTGCTTAACTACAGTCAGTGAGGTCATCAGTTTTTTCTCACTTTGCATATAAATCTCTGGTTTTGTCTTTACTTCAAACAGCTGCAGCATAGACATAAAGCAAAGAGAATTAGCCACTAATGCTGACAATATTTCAGTCCTGAACTGGAGCAGAAAGTCGATATGAGCATTGCCTGAGAGGAACACAAGACTTTACCCTAAGCAGCACATACTTTATCCTGGGTTTTATTCCTGTAGGTCTTTAATTAAATGCTCACATCAGTTAGACAAACATCATTCGACCAGTCATTAGCTTCAGACAGAAACACATTTATAACTCCTTGTTGTGCTCTGTGCTCAGTTCCGTTAGAAGACACTGTCCCAAGATCACTGCACACTGACCAAGCAGATGTAGCTGAGTTCATCTAAGATGCCACAGCAGATAGACACTTTTTTTTTTTTTTAAAAAAAAGAAGACATTAATGGATAAAAGCAGGAATGAAGGGAGAATTCTCTACCTTTGCTTAAGTTCATTAAGTTCATTCAATTCCCTGGAATTGCTAAATTTCCACACCAAATTTCATTTGTAGTCCCATGGTTACCACAGAGCAGCTTTTGCTTTTAAAACTTACCTTTTGATACCAGATCACAGATATGTTGAAACACGTCCCCTGTGGAAGGCCAGCCCACAGACTGCTCCTGTTCTGCTCTGTAATGCACTGGTTGAAAAACAAAGCTCTACCTCAGAGGGTAAGGTGAGAATATATTTATTTGTTATGAAATACACAAGTGAACACCATGGGTTTGGTACAATCTTGTAAGAACAGCAGGTTTTGGTGGTGGTGGTGGTGGTGCTGGGCTCTGCCCGGCTGGTGCTCCCCAGCAGTGCTAACCCCAGGGCACCCCAGCCTTTGCAGGGCTCCAAGCAGGTCTGAGAAAAAGCAAGTTTTAGTGGCTCAACAGTATTATCAGGACACTGACAATTTTTTTCAGCTTCAAGGGAACATAATGCTGTAGAGAAGCAGCTTTCTGATAACTAGCATGATTAAAGACTTTAATCCAGGATGGTTTGGCTTGTCCTTTATAGCCAAGTGTGGCAAAACTCCCTGAAAAACAGACACAAGGAGAGAAGTGACTCTCTGGGCGTGGCAGTTCACTTACCAGCAGAACATCTTGGGGTCCCTCCACACATCATGGAAATTTCTTAGCCCTTCTTTTATTTCGTGAATTAAAATAGCAGAACATATAGGAGAGAGAAAGGGGGATGGAAGTGGGAATGAGCCTCACTGAAACTGCAAACTTGCTGCATCATGGATCTGCTGGTATTTCAACAGGCTAAGCCAGGTGCCCAGATGTCAGTTAGCAGGAATATTGTTTTACTATTTACTTTTAAATAATACTGATACTTTTTCTTATTTAACTACCTGAAAATGGTTAGACACTTTGAATCCTTCTTTTATTAGTTTACATCTGTTTTATCCTGTTATGACTTAGCTATCCCTCACGTTGACTCTGCTCTGGTCCTCTGCTGTCCCAAAGTACAAAGGCATTATGTATTCTTCCATTTTAATAATAATCTCTTGTGTTTATATTATGCTTTTCATTGCAAAGGCTCCCAAGGCTATTTGCAGCTGGCTGGATCGAGACTATTCCTGTAAACACTTCTAATTTAAATAAGGTTTTGCAAAACCAGGAAACAAGACCCTAAATCCTGATCCCACTGGGGTCAAAAGGATTGGGGGTTTTTTTGCATTATCCCTGGCAATGTGTGCTGGGGAGAAATGCTCCAGCCTGCCCTGAAACACAGCCCCCCCAGCAAGGAGCAGTCCTGGAGCTGTGAAGTCAAATAGTCCAAATACCTGAACCAGCAGGAGGAGGCTCATGGAGCAGAACATAATTACCCAGACTGGAAATCAGGGCAGGCACATGGGTGAACATCCTTGCCCTTAGGAAAGGCAAAACAGGGACAGCTTGTGATCAGCCAGCAGCAGCTCAGTCCCTCTGCCAGTCACCAGCATCCCACTGATGTGGCAGGGCCAGGACAAGACCCCCAGCCAGTGTCCCCAGGATGGTGCTGGCCCTGCCTGCTGCTTTTTGTGCCCCTGGAGGGGGCCAAACCAAGCTCCCAAAACAGCCAAGAGGATGGCACAGGCTTGTTCAGCGAACAAAGTTTGGCAAAACAAACAAACAAACAAAAAAGATTCCTTTTTAATCAAAAAATTCCTTTCAAAAGTATTTGGAGCTTTGATGAAAGAATGAAACAATAAAGTTTCAGGACAAAAACAGAAAAGAAAACCTCAAAGTTTTGCTTTTCAAAGGATGAAAGAAGAAGCAGCTTCTCAGGAATCAAACGTACTAGAATGAAATCACTGCCTCTGCTGTAAAGACTGTGTTGCCCTCCCCTGGAGTGGTCATAGCAATGAGCTTTGAAACTTCAACCAGAAATGGATATGAATTTCAGTAAAGCAGTAGGGAAAGTCCCCAACCCCCTGTAACCCACTCCCCCTCCTCCATCCCAAAAGATAAGAAGCTAGAAATACAGTCCATTTTCCATCTGATCTCTGCATGAATGCCTGACGTCTGCATCAAGTTAGGTGGCTGTTTTCTTGATTTCCTTATCACTCATGTTATTCATTCAAATCTGGACTCAGTAGCCTCTGGTTTTCCAGTAGGAAACCCAGCATGGATTTTCTGGATCAATGATAGCAATGGATTTCTTGCAGCAATATAAGGTAACTGTTAATTTCACCATCCTTCTATCCAAAACAATAAATAGATCCTTTTCCACTGCAGACTGCTTTATTTTTTGTCAACTTTTCAAGTTATAATTGTTTTTCCTCACAAAGCAGTGGAACTTTAGAGATTCTCTTTTTTTTTTGTTTGTTTTTGGTTTTTTGTTTTTGTTTTTGTTTTTTGGGGTTTTTTTGTGGTTTTTTGGTTGGGTTTTTTTTGTGTGTGTTTTTTTGTTTGTTTGTTTGTTTTTTGTTTGTTTTTATGGGGGTTTTTTGGGTTTTTTTTGTTAGAAAAACAAGCTCCCTTTAGGATGAAAAATTTGCACCATGGAACTGCTCACTGGCAGAGTGGAGTCAATATCCTGAAATAACTCCCCTATTTCTCCCCATCCCTAAGCCAAAAGGTTACATTGGCATATTGTGATGGGAAATATATTGATAAGCACTTTATAACTATGTGTACATTTTTGGATGGGATACACATCAGTAATTCTGCTGTGTGTTCCAACCTAATTAAAAGCCAGTGAAACATGAAAAACAATAAATAGCCAAAGAAACATGATAGAAGAAATATATTTACCTCCCTTGTGGAAGATAATAGGCTTTGCTGAACCTAACCTGACAAAAACAGATATTTCAGAGCTGCTCAGCATGTCTGGAATGTTCCTAGAGCACACAAGGACAAGTGATCTGAAAAGAAGAACAGTAATTACTGCATGATTGCAAAATATTGCTTTATTAAGCATCTTCAAGACCTTTAAGCTCCAATTCAGAAAAGTATGTAGGAGCATCCTTGATTTTAAGAACATCTAAATCCCCTTATTTCAATCCCATGTAAGCTTTCCCAAGTTTAAACCTCCATTTAAATGGTCCTAGATTAAACCTGTGCTTCACATAGAATCAAAACAAGCCCAAATGACTGTGAGTGCATCCCTCCCCTCTGGGAGAGGGACACTCAGTTGCTGTGCAGCGCTGAGACTCTGAAACCATCCACACCTTGGCTCTGATTTTCAGTCAATCTTCATCCTGCCTTTAGTCCTCACAGATGTCTTTTCAGCCCCCAGTGAGTTGTACCTGCAGTGAATTGCAGGCACAAGTGGTCACATTTAGCTGAATGCCTCATTGCAAAATCTTACCAGGAAAACAAACTGAATGTGCAGACATTGCATGGATATATGTCATTTTGTGCACATCTGGTACATGTACACACTCATGTGCAGAAATGCAGATGTAATAATTTAGGAGTGTTCAAACCTTTGGTCGTGAACTGCTCAGAAATTCCTTGGACTGAAAGTCTGTTTTCTGGTTGCTTGACCTGCTTCTACCAGCAGCCAAGAATGTATCTATCCATCTCTGTTGTTCCATGTCTGTGTGGCAACACATAAAACCACAGGGAATGTGGGACAGACACAAACAAAGATGGTCCAGACCATTGCCAGGACCCACACAAGGCAGGAGAGCCAGCAGGCAGGCAGGACTAGTCATTGGCTCACCCAAGCAAAGTCCCACTGGAAAATCTGGCACACCTATGATTTTTGTCTGTCACAAGAGGCAAAAACAATCAGTAAGAATAAACAGAAATGGACTCGTTTCCAAAATGGAAAACTGAATCACTGGCTGCCAGGAAGTGGCTGGACATGGGGATGGGTGCACAGGACTGCAAGTGTCATTGCAAGGACCTTATCTACTCCATGCTGGAAAATGGCTTATTTAGAGGAAATTGCTAGTTTTCTAGAAAACCTGTTCCTGTCTGCTCTAATCTGTACAATCCTGGGAGACAAATGCTGCTCCTCTTATCTGGCTGATGCTGGGGATTTGTACATATTTCATTTGTGTCAGATTTCTTCAGAACACAGGTTTGGTTATGAAATTACATAATTTTCCTTTCTTTGTCTATCACCCACAGGTTGCTACACGAAGTAGAGTCTCAGCAGTTTTCTTACTTCTCTTTTATGGATGTTTGAACATATTCAGTTACTTCAAGGGGCAGCATTTTCACTGGTAACTGGGTCAGAGTGGTACCTACTGCTCCTCAACAGGCATCCAGAACCGTGAAGAATATTCCAGGGCTGGTGAACAGGAACATTGTGCCATTGATCTGCAATGAAAAAAGCAGAGGTAGGTTATATGGAGGCAGGCTGAGGAGCCTTAGGCTGTGATCCTGCTTCTCTATAAGGGAGCTAAAAGCAAGAAAAATATCTACATTTTAAAAATACCTATAATTTTAAATATATCATTGGTACAGATGAGGTGACATCATTGATTGTTGGTCAGTGGAAGGAGGAAGCAAAACCCCTTCTCAAAGGGTTACAAAACCATGAGCAATGAGGTCATCAGCATCTTCTGTGGATTAGTAAGACACATATAGGAAGCCAAGAATCCTGAGAGTAAAATGCTTAGTTCAGCCTTAATACAGTTTCCTTTCATGTGGGGGAAATTACTGTCACTGGACAAAGCAGATTTGCCCATGGAGCAAGGGAGAGGTGCTGAGACAGCAGATGGGAAAATAGAAATGACATGTCTTTTTTTGGTTTGTTTTCCCTGAAAATGTAAATATCCAAACCAAACTCTTCCTCCCTGGAAGGCTTGCCCCAGTGCCTCAAAGAAGTTGTAGCAGAAGTAGCTCTTGCTCTTCTCCTTACCTACAGCAAGAACTCCTTCCCCAGGTTACACATCTCAAGATGTGCCAAGGTATTTACTTTTAGAAAGCCAAAAGCTCTCAGAGCAGCCTGGCACTGGTGTATCCTCCCAACATCTTGGGCACAGCCCATCCTGAGAGAAAGAACCTCCACCAAGGAGAGCAACAGCAGAGCAAGGTCAGGCTGTCAGAACTCTGAACCCAAGATACACAAGGGTGCAATGTACACAGTCTTCCAAAGCCTGCAGGCACCAGGAAGTTCACATCCCATCAATCTGAGACATGTATGTCTCCAGGGAATATAAGGCCAGACTGAATGTGGGAGCCAAGTGTTAAAAAGTGACTTCTGCAAGAAGTCAGAGGATGCTGAATGGAATTTGGGGTCAAGGGTAAGGGAAACATGAATGTCCAGACCATGGGTGGGTAAAGGGGAGTGAGAAGGAGCAAACACAGACAAAATCTTTTGCCTGCCCAGGCTGTCTGACCATCCTAAGTGTGGGAAGTGTGTGAAAGTCAGGATGCAAGCACAGTAGAGAGCAACCACCCCAGCAAACAGACCCACATGTTATCCACTGCCCAAAGGGCAGCTGTGATGTGTGTCCTGTCCTGTCCTGTCCCATCTGCACACTGCAGACCCCTCGAGGGCCCTGTGGGACCTGGGGCAGGGAACACCACAGTCAGCTCACTCAGCCTTTGGGAAAGCTTGGAGAAGAAATTTAAAACATCTCCAACTTTCGCCTTTCATTCAGCAAAACAAGAACAAAACATGTCCTTCTTCATTTTCCAAATTTTCTGTGCCTTTCAAGATTTAGAGTAAGAATCTCTCTTCATTCATTAACCTTTACCATTTGCCTATACCAGCTTTTACTCCAGCTGGGACTACATGTATTGAAATTAAAACTTCCTTAGAAAAACAACACTTTGTATTAAAGACTTAGAAAAGACAAAGAAGCTTTGAGGACACCACACCTGTCCCAGGAGTGCTGCACACACAGGTGTCTGTGCCTCACCACGGGGAGGATGCTGCCTCCACTAACACCTGCTTGTTAATGGCTTTGAATCAATTTTTGACGATGCAGCCAGTGCACTAGCAAGAAATCTTGGCTGCTCATATTCCTTAAGGATGCTGTACCAGCTTTGCTTGGCACTTGTTAGTGTTAATTATAATTCAGTAACACGCAGGCATGTAAGCCTGGGCAGTGTCCTTGCAAGAATTATTTCAGTCACTCTTCTCTGTCTAAACAGATATATAAGGCAAGTGAAGGGACAATCTGACAGTCCCAAACCTCTTTAGTAGTGAAATATAGTTATTTTTATCTTTTAGCACAATGCCAGCAGAGAAAATCAGAAAAACAAACTTGTTTTTTCCCCCACATCCTTTGTAAACAATGGCTTCTAGTTTGCTTTTTCCTCCCCTTCCTCTGCATTGGAGCAGTGGTGTTAATTCTTCTTCTGAGGTGATAAAAGGCCATTTTTTTCCCCTAAGAGCTCAAATCCTCATCTGAATAGAATACAAACTCCAATTGACTTTAATTGAATTAATTGTAAGGGAGAACAATGTACTTGCCTCTTCCAAAGGAACTTCCCATTTCCTTCTGCCAAGGCTCAGCAAGATTCTGCAGTAACTCTCCTTGGAGATAATGTCTCCCCTATCTAACCACTACTTCAAATGCAGTAAAACACAAAATACCTTAATGAATGCAGATGTAAACTGGTTTTGTATGTCTGCCCTGCCAAGAGACTGGATCTTGATCCTTATATGCTCGACTGAGGGTGTGCTGGTGATAGCAACCTGCAGTTACATCAGAGACAACCTTAAAAATCAGCTTGCTGTTTTATATCAGCCAAATAACACTGGGTATCAATGCCCAGATGTACATGATTCCAAAAGCAAGAATCCCTTACTCAGATTGTGATCCTGATTCACATTTAAGTGTTCACCATTAGCATTTATAAAAGAGTTGTTGCAATTCAGTTTGAAGGATCCTCTGATCAACACTCTGGCTTGTAGCAAGTTGAGTATGGATTTCATATATTTTGCCTGGCAATAAAATCAAGTGCAGATCTGCACAAGCCTGAAACAGTTCTGCAGAATTTAGAGTGGAGTGAATTTACAGCAAACGAGTGGAAAATCTGGCTCCAGTTTTTCAGTTATTCCTGTTAACCAGAATTACTTCCTGGTTTGAAACACAGCAGCAATGTTGTCCTTTGGAATTCAAAGCTAATCCAAAACAAGCCCTCCCAAGAGTCCTTTTGTTCTGGTTTAAAAGAAAGAAATGAGGGGGAGAGGTGCCATGAATGTGCACCCACATGCTGCTAGCTGAGCATTATCTTTGAGGCAATATTTGAAGCACAGCACAAAAAAATGCAGAAAATCAGACCAAAACCCTTCTCTCTACACAGGTTACATGATGCTGGGCAGATCCACGTGTGGGAATTCCCTACAGCTCCTCCTTAGGTGTCTGCATGGGCACTGTGTAACACAAGAGGCTGTTTCACCCTGCAAGGTTGGCACCTGTGGAGCTCCACACACCTGGCAGTGGGACATGAGGTGCTGGACATGCAAATGGGGTGTTGGACATGGACATGGGGTGCTGGACATGGACATTGGGAATGGGCAGCCACTGGCCTCTCTGGGAAGGGGTTGGGGACACAGCTCCAGGGGTGCCCTGGCTGCAGGTGTGCCATGATTTTAATCCATTCACAGCCTTGCTGGAAGCAGTAACTGTGTCCTCTCCAAGCTCCACAGGCTCAGAGATGAACAAACAGGTACCTACAGATGGGAGCAAACAGAGGGATCAGGGTCCCTGTGTGCTTAGAGGATGAACTGGGTACAGGCTGGAGCTGCACTTGCAAGCAGCATGTGGGGCACACCCCGCTCCAGCCCCAGACAGCCCTGGTGCCCCCAGCTTGGTGACATCCCACCAGAGAAGGAGCAGCAGCTGTGCTTAGTCTGTTGTGCAGAGGGACACAGGTTTGCTTGGAATTACCAGCATCAGCTCACTTCTTTGCAGAGCTCAAAGCATGCATGACAGAAGCTCCAAGGCAGCCAGGTCTTCTGGCCTTTGGAGTTCATTTTTATTTCTACTTCTTTCAAGTATGTTTTCAATCCTGTCCATTCTGCAGTTCAGGCTGAGGAAATTATATAAACAGCTCAGTTCAGCTCCAGGATCAAAAAGATACATGAGCTTTACAGGGATTCTTCATTCTATTTCTTCTAAAACCAAATATTTGTTTCTATTTGTCTGGAAGAAAGAATGAGTAAGCTTGGTTCCTTTCCAAGGATCCAGCATGTGGGGTTAAAAAAAGAAGGGGAAACATCCCACTCCTTATGAAATAGTCTAAAAAACAACAACAGGAAAAGAAAAAATGCCAATCCCATAACTTCTGGACTCTGAAAAGCTAAAAAAATAACTGCTGAACTAAACAGAGAAGCAGAATGCTGATACTGCCAGAATTCAGTTAGGTTAGACCCATCAGTCTGCCTGTGCCAGGTCCAGATGGCTGCTGGCAGCTCGTGGCTCTTCCCCCACAGACCCACACGTGTGACCATTTTTCCTGCTATTTAGTAGTAAACAACCTGTTTACAGAATTTGGGCAACCTCTTTTTATTTATTTTTTTTAAAAAGGAAGATTAATTACCAATTTGGTGTTCCACAATTCCTGTGATGAGAGAGACCTGGCCATGCTCAAGGAGCCTGGTTAGCAGGGGAGGCATTCCCGGATTCGATTGCTCATGTGTTATGGTTGAATGAATAAATATATCCCATCTTATTTTCAAATCTGGCGTTTGTGGATTGATTCCTGAAGTAGCTACTTAGTCAGGTGAAGCATCATGGGACTCATGGTTAAACCACAAAACACTTTTTTCCTGCCTAACTATTTTAGCTGACTGAGAAACAGTTTCGTAATATGTTTTTTTAACCAAAGGTGTCCTCAAGTCTCACAAAGACAGTGCAAGGGTTTTAAGACTCTTCATGGCTCCAAAATAAGAGATGTGCTTTGGTGCTCACCTTTTTTCACAAAATCTGATTTTTAGAATGGGATTATTTTAGAAATCTCTTTTCTAAAACGAGGTTGAAGAGGTTGAGGAAGAGGTTGAAGCTGCACAAACTGTCTCAGTGTTGGTCACAAGAGGAATCTTTCTCATGGCACTTTGGGGTACAATGGGTTTAAACAAATATTTACACCATGCCCACACCTGCAGTAAGCTGAGCAGCAGGGATGCACAAGGAGCACAATCCAGCCTAGAGGTCAAGCCTTTTTTGAGCAGCACTGCAAATCTCTGCTTGGGTACAGACACTCCAACCCCCAGGAACTCCAGCCTGGAAACCCATTTTGGCCTGAAATCAGTGAAGAGAGCATGCAAGGTAGACAGACCTGGATTTTAACTATGAGAAAGAGAAAGGAGATGCTGTGGTGAGAAAAAAGGACCCCGAGGGCCTGCTGCCCACCCAGGGCACAGCAGGGCTCACCTCGGAGCTCTGTTGGAGCAGAGGAGCCCCTCATCAATTCCACAGAGAGCACTGGCCTGGGAGGGAATGTGTGCTGGGCACTGTGCACTGTCCCTGTCCCTCACAGGGATATCTGCCACCACCTGGAAAACAGCTTCCCTGGGATAGCAGAGGGTGACACGCAGCCAGTCTCCTCTGTCGGCAGAAAGGGCAGGCAGGGGCAAAGGGAAAAAATGCACTGGAGGGCTTGAGTACAGGAGAGATGGTCTGCAGCCAAGAGTACAGTCTGCAGGGGAAAACAAAGAAATGTCCTTTGAGGTTCTCTTTCTGCTCTAAAAAAACACAACAAATCCTCAAAGCCAAAGAAAATCAGATTTTTTTTGCTTTGTCTGGAAACAACGGCTGCTTATTACCAAGGTCTGATCCAGGGACCCCGGCTGACCTCCGAGGGCTTTGAGTCAGGTGCCAGCATGGCTTAAAAGCTGGGATTTTCTCTTCCTTGCCCCATGAGGCTGAGGTACAACCAGTCACAGACCCACTCGTGTCTCCTGAGGCAGCCAGTTCATCCAGAGCTGCTGCAGGGGAGGGAACCAGCATCCAGCAGACATTTCACCGGGGGCACAGATTCAGGAATTAGAAAGTAATCTCCGACTTGAACCAGAGCCACAGTCTAAAGAGACCTGCTTCCTCCACTTTACAGCAAAGTTTATTATTATGGTTTCCATTAAATCTCCTTCTCCCTGGCTGTTTCTTCAATGTCAGTTTAGAATAACTAAGGATAAAGTTAAATCATCTTTTAACTCCTGTTTCCCCAAATTTTGGAATACAAATTTACAAAAAGAAATTACCCCTATGTCTTTCCTTCATCCTGTGATGCCCAGTGCCAGTGAAAAAAAGGCTCCAAACTAGAAAACTTTGGTACAAGCCTTAGAGCCAAAGCTGCAGATATAGCACAATTCTTATACTGATAAAAAGGATCTCCCATAAAAGATCCCAACACCCATTCCTTCTGTGAGAGGGACTTGTTCTGTGCAAAGCAGAAAGCCACAAGAAGTTTAGACTTGAAAATAAAAACTGAACACCAGGACAATTATCTTTTTGGGTTTTTTCTTCTTCCTCCCCTCTTAAGTAGCTTCTTCTTCCTCCCCTCTTAAGTGGCTCAGCATGTAACACCAAGATGCCTGAGCCATAGTCTGCTTTCCTTGTGTCACCAAAACCTCCCAGGATTTAAAGGTATTCTTTGAACTACCTGCATTCCTGGTAAAAATGGAAAAAATGAATTTGGCTTAGAGAAAGAAAGCACCACCTTCATCATCTGCCTCTCTGCATTCTACAAAGCTCAGGAAGTCAACATTTTTCCAATGGATTCCCTGAAGTGACCTGTGACCCATCCCTACCTGCAGAGCTATAAACAAGGAGAAATCACTTCATTTTGGTGAAATCAGGGGACCTGCATGCCTGGACCTTTACTTTGCTCTACACATGGACAGCAATAAAGGAAAGCTATTTTGGCCTTGTTCTGGTTTTTTCATTAAAAGAAAACAAAGCTATCTACAGGATGGAAGAGGGGACAGGCTGTTCTAAACTAATAAATCAAAGCCACACAAAGACCTATCAGCTTAAGCCAGATACTGCCCTCTAGATGTTAACCAACTCCAGCTGTGTCATAACACAGGACAGCTCAAAAACGGATATATTTTCAGATGCTCTGGCCCCCGACTAGAGGAAATGAAAGAAATGTACCAGAGCCATATTCTTGGAATACTTTTAGGATGGAGTCCCAGGACATTTGGCTGTTTCATAAGGGTGATTTGCATTGCGTTAGCACATTTCATCCCCTGAGGTCACCATCACAAAAAGCTCGTCACTCTCCCAGATGCTGGGAACCAGCTTTGGTGCTGTACTACACTGACTGCCACCTCCCTGAGGAATGAGAAAGGCATTAGGAAGGGAAACTAGAGGGTGAAAGAATAAAAAAAAGATGAAACAACCACAGCTGTGACCATCTTGAGTTGTCAGGTCATTTGGGAATAGAGAGCTACAGTCTAGGGTGCGCATGAGCAGGCTGAATGAAGCAATGAAATAAATTACACCAGGATTGAAAAGATCAAATGAAAAGCAGCTACTTTGGAGTTTGTGGAGGAAGAGATGGAAATAAGTTCTTTCCCACAACAAAGTGCTTGGGATGAGCTGCAAGAAGCAAAGGTATTAGAACATATCCTTTATGTAAATATTGGAGAGGTTAAGGGGGTTATTTTCTCTTTAAATTAGTGGTATTTAACAGTTTCCTATTTAGTGCTGCACTTCAGTTCTGTTTCCTCAGTTTGTACAAAACCCACTGTAAATCCTCCAAAGTACATGTCTGTGTGTCTGAGCTGGGCTGGGGAATGAAGATTCCCCATCATCAAAGATGAAGGCTGGGGAACATATGTAGCTTTAGATGTTTTCATGCTTAAAAACCAGCACAAAGGAGAGAAAGGCACTCACAACTCAAGGGATAGAAGTCAGACATGATAAATAAAACGCCAGTGGAGCAATACACAGGACCACTTTTTCATCTTCTACTTTCATTCTTAGAAGTTTCTTGCAAGAGAAACAAATGAAAATATTTTTAGGTAGAAAGTCTAACTTTCCAGTTTAAATAAAAATCATACTAATACGTTGCTCTGTCACCCCATCACTAATATGTATAGAAAACTAACTTGAGCTATTTAAGGCATTTGCACCCCAAAATTAAGTAATTGTGTTGACAACCTTTTCTAGTGAAAAGATTAATTTCGTTTTATAAATAAGGAACATTCTTCTTTCTTTTTTTCATTCATATTCCTAATCAGGCCAACATTTTATATGTTTTTATGAAAAAGTTTGGTCTTTGAAGGAGGAAAGCTTCATACACACTAGCAAAAAGTCAGTGTTCAGTGGGTCCCTATTGTTCCAAACATTACTTTGAAATTTTTTGAGGATCTGCTGACACCAGACTGTATAAAACCTGACATTTCTGCCCTCTGTTACTGTCATTCAACAATCCCCACAGTGCACTTCATGCATTTTTACTATTGTGATTATTCTGCTTGTTTTATTTTGGAAATGCCTGGATGAAACAAACCCAAGAGGTCTTTGTTTTTTTTTTTCACCAAGAATATTGGCATTTGCAGCTCTGTCTCTTTCAGGTAAAGCAAAAACATCAGAGAAGGTGTTTTAAGAAGTGCTCTGTTTTGGCAATGAGCAGACTTCCTGGGATAAGCAAAAGCATGAAAAGGACAAGGGAAAGGTAAAAAAGAAGGCGAGAGGTTTCCTGTTCTTGAGCATGTGTCAGATAGAGATCTGCACGTACACACATCCATACCTCATTTACAACCCTCAGAACACACCTCCAGTTCAACCCTGAACTCTCAGAAGCAAAGACACACAGAGAAATGTGATCAAGCAGGCAAAGGAGGGGAGACCTCTGTGAGTGGTGGGATGTAAAGGGAGTCACGTAACTTGGAGATGAGATTTGGCTGGAATAAACATAAAAAAGGGAATGTCTGGGGCTCTGATTGCCTGGGAGAGGATGAATAACACTTGTTGAATATTGGCAGCAACACACAATATTGGCTACATCAGGTGGATTATGAGTTCTGGGCAAATGGGTATCATCTACTGCTGGGTTTTCTGCCTATCCTGGATGTCAATCCTGGCTGTATTTCAAGAAAGGGAACCTCTAAGCTGATGAATATTTTTCTAGAAAACAGCCCTACCATGTTTATTGGCATGGTGTGTCACACAGCTGATGAACATGGAAGGGCACAGTCCAAATCCTGACCTCACTGATGAAAATCTGGGGTAAACTAACGAGGGAATGCCATGGAGTACAACTGAAAATTACATCTTTTTTTCCTTGGGCTTGAAAAAACAAGAGAGTTCCATCCAGTGAGTCAGTCTCCCCCAACTGTTATTACTCCTATTTAAAAACAACCCCTCTGACATTTTGGTCAACATCTACGTGAGCTGAACTTTCAAAGGGAGGGAGAGAACTGGGAATTTAAAACTTTCCTGTTCACAATGTGGGAAACCAAGCAGAAATCCCCAGCTGCTTTGGTAGGCTTGTGTCTTATAGACTGAAGTTTAAACTTCAAAGGGCCATAAAAAAGGCATAGCCCCTATTTAGCCTGCAACCCATCCCAAGAATAAATCACGGGAGGTCAGTGCTTCTTGCTCTCAGTCAGGATACAGCTGGTTTTTCTCTCAAAAAAATTTCTCCCAACCTCCCAACAACTTGCCCAGCACTTGGCTGAATCTCCTCTGGCACAAAACCTGCTTTCAGGACAGGTCACCTCATCTCCCGTCAGCAACAGCGGTTGGGAAAGTGGAATGAGAAATGCCCACACATCTCACTGGTGCTGAGAAGAGCAGAGAAAGTGCTGCAGAGGATTTGGCCATGTCTCTGCCAGTTTCTCCCAATTCAGTTATTTTCCTTGAATCCCCATTCGCCACCAGCTCCCTGCAGCTGTTGCTCACTCCTATTTTTTTAATTTTTGGCTTTTTTTTTTTTTTAAGTTTTCTGCCTTCAGCTCAAGTCCAGTAAACACACCCGACCCCCCACAATGACAGACATGGCTATTGGGTGAACATCCAGGGAATTTTCTCAGGGCCTTGTTACTGAGGGTAGACTCTCCTGGAGGGATGCTTTTTGCAGGGATTGTAACAAGTCAGGCATGTGTTTAGCTAACTAGAGTCAGGTGTATTGGGGTTTAAATGCCTTTCCTAAATACTGCTATTTAGGAAATGCCATTAAAAATTCAAAAGCATAGGCCACATCTTAATATAAATTAAATTTTTTTATCAACATCTCCTTAGGCAAAAAGAATGATCTTTGGTTTTGTGAAGCTCAACAAATTACAGGAGGGATCCTGCCCTGAGGTACAGACCTGCTGATCCTCATGAAACCAAGGTCTGACTCAGACAGCATTTGGCTTGCAGACAAATGTATTCAAGCAAAAATAAGAACTTCCTGCATTTAAACACAGTACATCATTTTATCATTTCTTTTCCCACCCTACATGTTGCATGGAGGAATCACATTCCGGTTCAATTCCTGTCTTTTTAATGTCTTTCCAAGTTCACTAGCACTATTGTGTATTTTGTATTTTCCTGCTGCTGTGCCTTGGATGCACATCAGATCAGGAGATGATCCCTCAAGACCCCCAAGCCCCCCTCCCTGAGCCAGGAGAGGGGTAAAAGCAGGGAAACCCCTCAGGTTTCACACGTCAGACTGCAAAGTGACAAGAGTGACAAGCAGCCTGGTTTGCCACAGCCACCTGAGACTGTCTGATGCTCAGGTTGCTCTAATTCCTGCTGTAATCTGGTCATGTCAGGAAGGATGTGTCTCCTCAAAGTCACTTTATTAATCCCTGCTGCAGAGGACAGGGACCAGCAAGGGAGCAGGTGAGGAGGGACAACCTCAGGGCTTTGGGATGGCTTGGACACAGCAATGCCAGCACTGGTTCACCCAACTCTACTGAGTGGTGCAACCTGGTGTTCTGGCAAGTGTTTCATCTTCTTTCCAATTATAAAAACAAATGTATATAAATCTTGTGGTTTTAATCCATGGGGTGATCTGTGGGCAGTTTAAGGGATTTAAATAGACAGGAGGGAATTCAAATATATCTGCTGACTTCTGTGTTGTGTGGATGATTAACTCTGAATCACAGATGTTATCAGGAGGGGCAGGCTATGAAACCCAAGTAGCACTTTACTTTATTATTATTGGAAGTGGTGGTGGTGTTCCTTGTATTGCATCCAGATCTAGGGGATGGAGGGGTCAGAACTCATGCACGTACAAGAACAAGAACAAGCATTCACAGCCTTAAACTGTGAGCTCTGCTTCAAAATACTAATTATCCCTTCCTGAGCATTTATCAATCTGGGAAGCAAGAGGAAAAGCTCATTTGGAACTAATCTGAAAAAGAAACAATTTAGGAAATATCTCTAAACTGGGCAAGACTGCAACAAGCACATTCTAGCCTTGTCTTGTTATCTTTGTTTTTCTCCAGACCTTATCACCGCAAAGGAATTTAATCACAAAAATGACAAGTAGCTGAAAGTATGAATCAGACTGGCATTGAATAATAAGCCATAGGAAAAAATCTACCTGCACAACCTTGGCAAATACAAATATAATGAGTCCCCCAGAGTCTGAGTGCAGACTTGGACTGTGTAAGTTTCCCTGCATTGAGATCTCTACCTTTGGATGGGTTGGAGCCTCCTGGAGGCTTTGTGCTGCCCAAGGTCAAAAGAGTCCAGAATTTTTAAAAACAGTTTAGACACAGGCACATTTTGGGCTCTTGAATTTTCAGATAATTAAGGTTGTTCACTAGTGAACACAATAACAAGCCCCCGCACAGGTCTTCAGCCCATGAAATAGAGGAGTTGAGCAATGAACCTGTGCCCATCCCTGCACAAACACCACAGCAGGAGAAAGGCTGCACACATGACTGAGCACTCAAATGGGCATCTACCCTTCTCTTTGCTGTTGACAAGAAATTTGGCCCTCCCCTCTCTAATTTTCTTTATAAGACTCTTGTAAGGATCCAACTCCTTCATCAAGGCACCAAAGAACACCAATATGATGAGCCTCACTGTACACCTCCAGGCACATTTCCCTGAATTCTCCCTGTCAAACCACAGCAGAGAGCCCTAACAAGGGAAAACCCTTCCCTCTGAGCCTTAGCAGACCATGTCTAAAGGTATTTCCCTGTTCTCATTAAAAGCAAGGAATACTTCATCTAACTGCCACTGCTTTCAGGCTGCCTCAACAACATGACTTATTACACTATACTTCAGATATGTGCTTTCAGGAGATATAATTCTTATCTTTAGATGTGCTGATAGCACAAAGAAGCCTGGCTGACCTACTGAACAGCCCTGTGCCTTTGATAATAGTATTTGCCTTTGCTGCTTCTGTGATTAGAAAATTTGCACAGGCACAAAGCCTGGGTCATTAAATTGAGGGATTAAATTTCTGACTTTGATTACTATATGAAGTGCCAATCTTTGTGCTGTTCTCCAGCACTCAAAAGAAGGCACTTACTCCCAGCCAAATAATGTTTTCCATCCTCTTCTCCTGGATTACCAGCCTCTCCTCCATCTTGTAACAACAACCCTGATGTTCTCTATGGACCTTTGTGTTTCAGGACAATAAATTTGAGGAAAGCCCTTAACTAAGCCTTACAGATAATTCTCAAACTACTGTGAAGCAGAAAAAAAAAATACCAACCCCACATCCCCCTGCAAAAAGCAACCCCAAAACCTCCACAGACAACACTGCCCCAACAACAGACAAAATAACCCAAACCAGATCAACCAAAAAAACAAAAGGAAAGGAAGAATACCAACAGCTTGGAGGGGGGTGATAGAAACCACTCCAACAAAGAGACAAAACCCATGGAAAATGGATCTGAGGGTAAATAAACGTTTTGCACACGGTTTTTCTGCCCTGAAAGAAACCCTCAGCAGATCTGGACTGATTCTGGAGCACACTTCATTCCTAGGCATTAAAATTCCAGCCTGTGCTCTGCTGTTCACCTGCTAAAACATTCAGAGTCACTTGCCCTGCGCTGCCCCATTCCAGAGGCACCAATGCCCATCCTCCCGCTCATCCTCACTGAGAAACTCCCAGGCACTAGACAGACAAATCTTATCTAGAGCTTAATCAGGCGTTTCTGCTGAGCCTGCAATGTTCCCCAGCAGCCTGAAAACACAGCCTGCGGGTCTCCACCACGGCTTTATGTTTGCCCATCAGTCAGTGAGAGACACAGACCCCTGAGAGATGCAAACAGTCCATCTCTCCCTGGGAGAGACACTGGCAGGCTGGAGCAGCCTCTGCTGCACATGGCACCATGTGGGGACACAGCAATTCTGTTTGGTTCAGCCACACAGTTTGATGGAAGCAAAGAAACTGAAGGATTACTCTAAACTTGGTTTAGATCAGAGGGAGGAGGGAAGGAAGGAAGGAAGGAAGGAAGGAAGGAAGGAAGGAAGGAAGGGTCACCCGTCCTGACTCCAGAATTGGTGGAGCTGATGGGTNAAGGAAGGAAGGAAGGAAGGAAGGAAGGAAGGAAGGAAGGGAAAGATGAGGACCTGCTGGGTGGCTGTGCTGTAACTGCTGTGCTCCCTCCTCCTCTGAGCAAATCCACCCCAGCGGTGCCTCTGAGCTCACTGGACAGGATTCCCAGCTCACAGCGCTGCCAATTTCAGCTGAGTCATGTGAATTCATCCCCACCAGCTCCTGCCCACCCCAGGAATCTGGGCGTTCCAGCCTTCTAACAGATGTCTGGACTGGCACAAGATTCACTGGGTCTTTCCACAGTGCCTCAAAGGCAGGGAAAGTGTTAATCATGCAAATATTCAACATTAATGCTGCCCAAATCCTGGTACACATCTCCCTGTCAAATTCCTTATTTCCCCTCTGACCTTCCTTTAGCCAGCCTAGTGCAGCTCACTCTGGAAGCTGCAAAGGCAGCATCCCAGATAGAGCCATCCATCAGCTTACAGTGCCAGGGCTGAAAACACTGTAACTGTTCACTCAGGCTATTTCTGAAATTATTAACCCTAGAAGATTGCTACTACAGTTCATCCAAACGTGATGTGGTTTGCATCTCATGTTTGGCACAGATATTACTATATTAAGAGATCATTTTTGGAGGTTATGAAGTATTTTGAATTTCAAAAGAACAGATAAAACGTAAAGCCACTTGAGACAGGTAAAAGTCTGTTTTTCTATCTCTGATTACTCTGGGCTCCACAGTCTGAGATTTCTTTCATTCCAGAAATCATTGGAATACAATGCTTAGTAGAGGTCACACATGAAATTGCTTAGGTTGGCACTTACTTTCCTTAAAACTCTTTTTCTCCTTAATTCCTTCACCTTCCACGGGAATCTTATTTCTCCATGTTTTTCCATGCAGTAAAAACTGGAGATTTCACTATTGCATCAGCCTTAAGTCTCACACAAGTGAACATCCAGCATCTTGAGGTGTAGACAGAGCAGCCACACAATTCATTCCCAATTATTTCTAAATGAAATGAAGTAAAATTGTGTTTTTCCTTTGTTACAGTATATTTCTTTCTTATGATTCTTCAAAACAAATACCTTGCCAACTGTTTCTGGATCAGAAAACTCTACAAACCTTTGCCCAGTTCAAATAACTGGTTTCATACAAGACAAAAGAAACCACAACCACATTGTGGTTTTCAATAGTAAAATGTAGTTAAATTGGTGCTTGAACAAGAGCTAAAGTTAAAGCTGAACTTTACCAAAGCCCTGGTGCTGCCTTCAAATTTAAATTCATGCTTGAAGTTCATGGCCCAAAGCTTTTGCAAGTGTGAGCTGGCCATCACTGACTTGGCAGAAGGTTTAACTCTGCAATTGCAAGGAGAGAGCTCACCATTTAAGAGAGTTAAGAATTGCAAAACTCAAGTTGTCCATGAGCAACTAGGAAGTTTTGCTCATCCTTAAAGTGTACAAAGATAGATTAATACAGATATATAAAACAGTGATTTAACTCTGGTAATTCCCCTGTGACAGGAGTGTCCAAACACTCATCGTGCAGCAACTCAGTCGTGGCCCTACAATTAATCCATCTTTAAATCGAAAGACCCAGGTGTGTGTCACCCTTTGGAATGGGCATGTATAAAGAGGAAAAACTGCCTTTCTCAGGTGCATTCTCATGGGCCTTCATAATGGGATCAAAGGACAAGATCTTTAGATTTTTTTCAGCTCCAAAATTCAAGTGAATTAAATAGAGCTCAAGCTCAAAACTATCCTACCCAAACCCACAGCAGGGACTCTGCCAGAGGAGCAGAGGATGGGTGTGGGGTTTGGTGGATAATACTGGAGGGACGTGGGAGCCCTCCAGGTTTGCCAGCAGAACGTGCTGCTTCATGTCCCCAGCGCCTTTGCCTTCCTGCTATGCCAACTATCTCAAACCTGCTTTGGAAACCTGAGCCTCTGTTGTGTGTAATCAGGTCAGGTTTCACTTGCAAACCTCTGGGGTTTTTACCACAGTGTGTTTTTGACAATAACTGAGGACGCAGACAAACTGCAGAAGCCAAGGTGGTACCAAGGCTTCCTTGGCACCACCCTTGCAGCATCTCCTCTGTGCAAGCCATGGCAGTGCCCACCCCTGCAGAGCTGACTGGGCTCCAGGGCTCTCTCCTGACAGTGGAACCAGTGCAAAGCACAAGTAATTTCACTAAAGTAAGAACAGCACTAAAAACCATAAATGAAATCAAGTAAAATGAAAACGGGAAAAAGCAGCATCTAAAATGGATATACCCTGTTTTTATACAAGGCTAAGAAAACATGGGAAATTATTATAGCACAGCCTGCAATCTTGCTGTGCTGAGACCTAACATTTTAAAGCTTTAGTTAGAAAGATGTAATAATTCCAGTGCTGTTTAGATTAAAGAAGATGCAAAGTTCTGTGCACATTCTGATGTATGTCTGCACTTTATATATATGGGAGACAAATTATGTGTGCAGCGACTAGTACAAATAAATGAACCAGAGCCAGAGTTCTTCTGGAGGGATTTCAGGGACAGCAGGCCAGGACTTACTTGGATTCTATTTCAAAACTTTCTGGAAAAAGAAACCCCTCTGCACATCAAAAAAGCTGGAATAGGGTGAAAGCAGAAGCATCTTGCTGCATCAGTTAATGTCAACCTTTAAAACCTTGCCTCCATGCTCTCAGAAATCACTGAGACCTTCGAAAGGTCACTCATGAATATTTTGGGAAAATGATAAATCTCCAGACCTTTGGAAAACAGAAGGTTTTCTATCAACATAGGGCAGTACCTGTTGAAGTTGCTGGGGTCCAGGATGACATCTTGAGGTGCTCTGCCATTCCACTGGTGGATGTAATCCTGCTCAAGCATGACACGGGGCTGGCACTGCTGGAATGTGGCTCCCCCAGTCATGCTTTGCACTGGATGGGAAGGGAATGCTGCCCTGGCAATGGATAAGGTCAGGTTCTTGGGGCATCTGGCCTGGATATAAAGTTGAGGGTGAAAGGAGAATTACAAACATATCCATTAAACCAGCCAGGCACAGCCGTAACATGTGCATTTGATCATCGTTGCCTGTAAATGGTTTTTGCCAATGAAGAGTTCAGAGCATTTGGAAAGTCACTGAAACGTTTCCAGTTCAAATAAAAAAAGGTAAACCAGAAATAGCATCTGCAGCCATCCATGGGGACACCACGAAGTGAGATATGAGATGTACAGTGCCGTAAAAATGTTCACTATTCAAAATCTTTAGGGAGAAGGGTAATCAAGAAAGCATCACAAAATAACTCTACTTTTATGAATTCAAATAACTGCACTTTAAAAACAGGCTTATTCCATTGAAAATACAGAAAACTGAAGTTATTTCAATGGCCTTTGGACTAGGTCCAGTTATCTAATAGAATCCACATCTTTTCTCTCAAGTAGCAGACTAGGCTAAAATTCTGGGGGCTAAAATTTGATGTCCTGACTATATGACCTTATAGACAAAATAACAAGGTCCAGGGCATCAGTAAAGCTCCTCTTGCAGGGACCAAGAGATGCCTCTGACCTGTAGCTCTACAGACCAATTAGAAAACCACACTCCAGCTGTGCATTTTCAGCCCTGCCATCACTCAAACAAAGACTTTCCACCCTGTGAAATTTCAGTGCAAAAGGAGGATGCACAGCTAGTCATACAAATCTGTCTCTGCACACAGGGCTGTTTCAGGCAGCTTGTCACGTTCCCTGAAGGGTTTCACATGCACAAAGGACAGATGAGGACATCTATAATCATGCTGCCTTCATTCTCCTACAGTATAGGATAACACTCTTTGCATCAAGAACTTAAAACATCCAACATAGAAATCCACAGTAGCTCAGAAATGTCTAAGCTTCTACATGAGCATCCATCCATCAAAATTATTTTTAAACTCAATTTGTGTCTTTGAATGGAAGAGACTCTTTTGCCCATGTGGAATATCACTAAGTCAACAGGGATAAAAAATTCATCCACTTTCTAGAATGAAAAATCCATCTTCCTTAGAACCACCTCCATAATTTTTGGTTACTTCTATCAAAATCTTTAAAAGAAAATGGGTCACAAAGAGACTTTAAAGTAAGAGAAGTGGTGACAGATAAATGTGGTAGGAGAAAAAGAGCTGGTTAAAACATCATAAAATGTGAGCCTTCTAATTGCTTGGGTGGTTTAATGGACATAGTTGTCATTTTAGCTGCTTGACACTTCATGCTGAAGAGATGTGTCAGATTCCCCCATGCTTACATGGCAATTTTCCCAAGTAGATTGTGAAACTGAGAAGATAAGTTCTTTACCATTCAGGGAGATCTGCAATTCAACTGGAGAGTGAGTATGAAGATAAGCAACATGCCAAGTATTGGAAATGACAATCTTGATTTCTGAGAAAAGCTTTTCTTGCTTTCTTGTTTCATTACTCTTGCTTTTGTCCTGTCATGCTGTCAGCTGTCATGTTGGGGCAAAAAACCTTAAAAATGAGAAGATCAAAACATACCTTCTGCCTTTCTGGTTGACTGACTGTTCAAAAAATGTTAATATCTTAGGGGAAAACATTTTCTTGATGAAATTTCCAAGTGAAGGCTTTAAAACTCTTGCAGAAAGAAAAAAATGTAGCTTTCTTTCCCTAAGACATGCTAGGATGTCACCAGCATGAGGAAAACTACTTTGATTTTCAACTGGTGTACATCAGAGATCCAAACTGAACCTCTTTATCCAAATACAGACACCCTGAACTGAAAAACATCTTGCAGGGTTTTCCTTTCCTTCTTTCCAGTCTGTGAGGTGCTGATAATCCTCAAGCACCACAGATATCCTGGGCCTATACAGTTTTCCTGGCTAGAAAACCACTGCTCACTGCCTCCTGCATCTCTTGCTTGCTTTACATTTAAGAGCATCAGTACCAAAGCCAGCCACAGAGGCACTGAGCACACAGAGCCAGCAAAGATGAAGTATCAGCTCAACTGCAAACATCCACTGCAAGAAGAGTTAACAGGAATAGAATAATTTCTATTTCAGCCAATGGTAGTGAAGGGGTGACTAAGTGAACTGGTGTAAAATCAACAGCATTTCCTAAAGTATTTTAGAATTGCAAGGCATTGATTTTTTTTAATTCAAAGCTGACACTAATTTGGCTGTGTGGCAGTCTCTTATGACTGTCTAACACATTTTTAAGCTTATAAAAGAAAACAGCACACTCTGCCAAAAACTCTGCTTATTTTAATAAAGGCTAATACCAAAAAAGAGAAGTTTCACAGCCTCCCCTGATGAGTTGCTGTGAAGTCTGCAGACAAACAGTAAATTCAACTGCCCAGTGGGAACCAAGGCACTTGTCATACAATTTATATAAAAATCAGGTGGTTTAGGAATCTCATTTACATTATAACAAGTACTGCAGGTGTCAAAGAGTCTCCAGTTCAGTGCCACTGGAAATCTCACACACCTACATGGAGAGAGCTATGAAGACTCTCCCTACATTTTTCTTTATTGGCCTTTGCAACAGCTGAAAGTCAGGTTGATGGGACACCAAGGGCCTTGGTGCCCTGATGATGAAGTCTGAATGACTCAGAGACTGCCAGAAGACGTGGGCCTGACAGCTCTTGTGATTTCCCTGTGGGTTTCCCTCTATTTAGTGTTCCTCCTCAAGCCTTGCTTTATTTACATTACAACATGAGAGTTTCAGCTGTCATTAAAGAGCAAAGGGGTTGGTTCTGTTTGGACAACAACAAACCTGCAGCTCCAGAATCAAAAAGGCAGGACTAAAACACCTGATAGTTCCTCCTTGGTGAATTTCATGGCTTTAAGGTGGTCCCAGGACCATGAGGCAATACTTAGTGCTCCCTGCTGAAGGAAGCCCTTGGACACCACAGGGGGAAATGAGATTTGATGCTCCTTAGAGGCACTGAGGAGAAAAGACCAAGAACCAACCACAGAGGGTGGGATCATCAGCCTGAGCTGCCAGAATAAAACACCCTCAGGAGAGGCCATCCCCAGGACTTTTGGATCTAGAAACACTGCCAGAGGAATTGTTTTTCCCCAGATGTTTCCTTTCTTGGGCAAATTACATCCAGGAGAAGAGGAGCATGAAATGGGGATGAAAGAAACCAAGCAGAAAGGAATTAACTGTACTCTAGGCACCTAGCTCAGAAAGGATTTGCCTGCAATGTTAGCTGAAGGACTTGGATGTCAGTTTTCTATGCCAAGTAGCCCATCCCTAGACTGACTGTCTTGGGCTCCTTTCAGCAGTAACACAGGAGTCACTATTTCCTTCAGCTGAGAGGATATTTTCACCTGCTTGCACTAGGGGAGAATACAAGCTCTTGTCTATACCAGGGCTACATGAAAAAGAACAGAAAAACAGATTTTGTAATAAAGTTGTTGAGATCAAAGCAAACCAACTTTCTCCATAATCGGATTCACTCTTTTGGGCTTTTGATCTGAAGTGTGACACTCAGAATTTAGCAGACAAACAAGTATCAGTCAGTCAGGGTGCTGAGAATCAGCGTGAGGCTGAAATATTCTAACAGTTATCCTCTTCAAATTAATCAAACCCTGCAGCACAATCCTTCTACCCTGCACATACATATATTTCCCTCCCCAAAAGCCATAAAGTGAAGCATTTAATATGACCTTTACTCATCCTGCTGGATGCTTATTAGTTGAAAAATGCTGGTAAGTAATGGATCCCAGAGAAGTAAATGTTTATGCTTGCCTAAACCTAGCCAAGGAAATTTTCTATGGTGGAAAAACTGTCTCACCATGTAGAGTGCCATAACCAGGAGGATATTAATAGAAATAAAAATATAAATGCTGACTTGTTTGCAACTCTGAATTTAACTGTTAGGTTGCCAGAGCAGGGACAATCATTTCTCCAGAGACACAGAGCCAACCTAAGTGCCAAGGAGAAAACCCTGTTTCAAAGGGACTGTTTCATAGGAGCCCAATCCTGTTTCTGCCCAGCCAAAACACACCAGGGCTTTTAATTCCAGTGTTTAGATACTTAAATAGCAACTCCTGCTCTCTGCTGTGCAGCTAGAGCAAATGCATCCGACTTTTTTAGCTTCAGGAGTCATGCATGCTGTGTGTTTGACTGTGACATTCACTGGTTTAAGGCCATCTCTCAGCCTATGATTTCTGCATGGGAAATAAGAAATAGGTGTGAGTTTGCATCTCAACCACCCATTTCATCATCCTGAACACAAGCAGGATGTAGCAGAGAAGTGACATCTTCCATTACTTGGCTCACCAGAACAATCCACTAGAGCCCCACAATAGAGAGGGCAAATGCCTGGAACAAGAAAACACCAAACTTTCCCCCAACTGGATTTCAACTTAATTATATCAAATTATATCAAATGTATTGCTCCCCCTCTGTGTGAGTAGTGCTGAGCATCTTCACTGCCTTCCCCCTCACCAGAACATCTGCTGCTGGCTGGGCTGCCCCACTATCTGTGGGGTCTTCCCAGGACAGACCATCCCATTCTGGCAGGGCGCTGTGAGGGAGCTGGGAGTTGTCTGCTCTGCTCTGAAGGTGTCTGGACACCCTGTCACCCCTACATCCACCTCATGGAAGATGGACATTGCCACTGTTCCCAAACCACTGGCCCAGTCTGCCAAAAAACACTTTCAGTCCCATCTGGAGGAGAAAAAAAGGTGAAAAATCACTGCTTAGCTCAAAGTCGGGACTTTGCGTTGCAGTGTTTTGACAGTGATAGAGTTGGAACTGGGAAGCTCCATTGTCCAAGCAGAGTTTTGTTTTGACTCTTCTACATAGAAAAAGTCCCAGCCTGTTGGTTCTCCCTCTTATTGCTTAATCCCAGGAGATATTTCTACAAAATTTTGACTTTCGGTTCTTTGAAGTGCACCCACACCACCATGTGTTGCTTGAGATCACGCAGCAATAAACTGAATGGTGGCAAAAGAAGAGGATGACTGGAAGGGTAAGAAAATACTGGATGATTATGAAATTTACTGAGTAATATCACAGCTGGTAATAAAGAAAAAAAATCCTAGCTATTTGGGGAATTTTCTCATATCTTTTCAATTTCCATTTTAAGTGGTTCTTTCAGTGCCACTTTTTTCTAATCATTCTTCCTAAGCCCTCATAAAACTTATAAAAGTTTTAAATTCTCAGAATTGGCTCTCATGCACATTCTAATATATCCCATGATTATTTTATTTTTTTTTTTAGGAAAGAGGAATAACAGGAAGAAGCATTATCCTCATTGTGCATAGCTCTGCTCTCAAGATTTTTTCAGTAGCTAAGTAAAAATATCTGTACTGATATGAAAATACATCAAAACAAGGAAACTGCAGATGTTCAGCAAAAAAAAGGCATGGAATATTTTAATGTCTGCAGATGAAATTATTACAGGGTGTGAAGATTAACTTCCAAAGTAATCAAGAAAATAATTACTGCAGGTCAAGCACTCTGAATGAATCCGGCAGGAACGTGTATAAAAGCAGACAGCATAAATAACAACGGGACCATGCCGACCCAAAGGATTGTAATTTGTTCCATTTAGCCCAACTAATTTTAATTGGACTGTGCACATGAATTAGGGTCAGCAGGATTAGGCTGAAAGTTTATTAAGGGCTTTAAAGGCTTTATTTTAACAATAATAAACAGAATGGCTTAGGAGAATAGGAGGGTTATTGTGACTGAGCTGGATGGGAAGTCCATCATCTTAAAAAAACCCAAACTCTGCAGCAACAACTACTTGCAGAATAGAAGTCTTTATTCCTTTAAAGTGAAATTAAACCCTAGAATCATTTTCTGCCACCTTCTTCTCTAAGTATGAATCTCATAAACAAATACTTGAAGCAGTCTCCTTTAAAGGAGGCTCAAACACTTGGAAATAGAAGGTGCATTTCTGAGGTTTTTTAAATCTTTTCTTGCTGCACCACAGGAAGTTTTTCCCCAAAAGGGAAAAATTTGGCTTGGCCTGGGAGGATCCCAAAAATTGGTTTTTTTGGTTTTGCAAGTTTTAACTTATAAAATATGAGATATTAAAAAATGTAAACACTGTGCAGCAGCTCGAAACTCCATTATAAATACTTTGTGATGGCACTTCTGGAGTTGCACAGGAAAACAGGCACTTCACTGGGGAGGAGAACAAAGTCAGCTGCACTTCAAACCAAATGAAGGCACAGCCAGTATATCTTACATCTGATCAACACTCTCAGTGCTTCCATCCAGCAGGAGACAGTTTTGGTGCTAATTTTATTCTGATCTCTAGCATTCTCCTCTAAAAAGTCTCAAAGTCAGAATTAAAGTGGAAATGTTAATGAGCAATGTCACTTCTTGTATAAGCCTCAAGGTGAGTGCAACTGAGTTTGCAATTACAGCCATGGTAGCTATGGTATATTTTTTCCTAAGTGAACACAGAGGAACAAAGATTCTGCTCCTCAGGTTTGTTCACATAGAGCTGGGGATGAGCTAGAAGAAGGTGCAGACACAGGTCATGTCTGGATACCACACTACTATTCAACCACCTGATTTTCAGTAGGTGTGGACCTCTGAGTGATATGGTATAAAGTTTTACTGGAGTTACCTGTCTGAAGCCTGACAGTGTTCTGTTTGTAATCTCTTAAGAATGTGCTAACTCAGCCTGTCCAAAGCAGCTCACCTCACACACCTGCAGGGAACCCCGGTGACTGCACTTTCTATATTAAAAAGTAATAAGATGCTGGAAATCATTGTAATAATTAGTAACTTCTTGTAACATTCAAGTGTTGGCACAAGCTGCCAACAAAAGACATCTCACTGTATCACTGTTATGATTTTAATAAAGCCATTTTCATCCAGCAGGAATCTTTCTCTCTTTTACCACCCAAGGACTCTGTCCCTGTGGCTTTTCCTCTGCTGGAGTGATGCAAACCCTCACCCTGCCAAGTTCCCTTTGGTCAAAAGTCTCTTTAAGGTTGGGACTGTTTTATTTCTGCTCTCTATTTCAGGAAATAACAGGCTTCAACTCACTGTCTGCTTTTCTTTTTCCCATCAGGAGCTGTTTGCAAATGTGTGCTTTGATGCAGAAACCCAGCACTAAAACAACACAGGCTAAACATAGCAAAGTCAACATCAGGAAGCACCCACGTCTTAGCTGGGCTGGATTGCAGTCCCATGGGAGTTGTTAGCCCATAGCCGGGGATCAGCACCAACCCCTGTGAGCTCTTCTGGGAACCACAAACCCACCCAACACAGAGCACTGGGATTTCTTTGGCAGAAGCAATTCCTGAGATGAGGTAGAGCTGGCACAGGTAGGAGTGGAATAGGATGGAATCCACCCTGAACTCCTGGCTGCAGGGACAAAACAACCAGAGGGACTTTTAGCCATGGATGTGAGCTGGGACAGTTTGGGAGCCTTCTGCACCTGTTGCAGGTGGCCTTGCTGCTGCTCCTCCCCTCACCCTGTGCCTCAGAAGGACAGAGGGGTGATGGGGTGGCTGGTTTATGACTAAAAAGAGATATACCAGGTCTTCTTAAGGAGTGATGCACCAGTGTGGACATGGCTTGGCTCTGGGCTGGGGCATCTCCTCTGAGCTCCCCAGGTCCTCCTGACTGAAGAGATACAGGAGACCACAGCCATCACTCATCCCTCAGCTGGGTACAGCCAAATGCTGCCTCCACTGCTTTGAAATAACTTTTTAAAAGCCTCTTCTCAAAACAAACAAACAAGCCCAGCAATAATATTGCAATGGATAAATGCATAGACAATATGCATTTATTCAGCTTTGTCAATGGACAGACAACTAGAATCCTTTGTGTGGAGTGTAATGTTCAGGTCTTCTGTTCTGCTTCACTGTTACTTTTTTCCTGGAATTAAACAAGACCTGACTGGCTTTATTATTTTGTTGTCTAACCAATCTGCTGATTAGTCTGATTAATTACACAATTATCCTTCAGCATGACTAATAGTTTTGTTATCACTGTACAACTTGCTGTAATGTTTAATTTCTTCTTAAAGAACAACAGTAAAATTATTGTACTTTAGGGAATTAGTACTTAGCTGTCCTTTAAAAACTAATAAAATGAAGCCTGGAGATGGAAAATTAATTAAAATAGTTGACAGGCTCTATCTTAACTAGGCAAAGATGTATTACCCCATATAGCAATGAGCAACAACAACAACAACAAAATAAACTGTCTGTGGTCCTACAAGTGTAAAATCAGAGGTAGCACATCTGGGCTCAATCCAGATAAAATAGAATGAAAGTGAAAATTGCTGGGATACAGGTGCTTACAAACATAGAGGGTTTTTAAGCTGGCAAAGTGCCAGCTTCAGAAGTTGATATTTTCTTGGCAATATAAAAATAATAAATAATTGTTGAGATCATGTCATTAGGGTTTGTTTGGGTTTGGTTGTTTTTTTTTTGTTGTTTGTTTGTTTGTTTGTTTGTTTTTGTAATAGTTTTTTTAAGTTCTGGTTTAATTTGCTCTGCAGAATTATTTAGGAAATCTTCTGACCATTTTTACTTTGAAAACCTTAGATCCTAAATGTGTTGCAGTACTGAACTTCCTCTCAAAAGCCTGCATATTTAGCAGGCTCATTGGCCTCAAATGTTGTGACTATATTGAAGATTGTATTTTCATCCATTCAAGGTATAATCAATCCTTTGCTAATGTGCATAGGTATCACCAGTCTGAAACCATTCTGGTGGACAGTCCTATAGCCATTACTGGAAAAAATTTTCCAGTCTTTTCCACTCCAGTGATCAAACATTTTTTCTCTGAGCTCCCCTCCCCAGTTCCATGTTGATTTTCTTATTAATGTTCCCCATGACCAGCTTATAACCATTTCCCCAAGGGAACACATGAAGAAGGTACAGCAGATTACCCCCTATTCTTGTTCCAAAGGTCCATAAGGCATCTAAGGTAATTAAGATCTCCCCACCAAAATGCACAGAGAGCATGTTTTTTACTTAGAGCAGCAGTCAAATGGCTGCAATCAACATCATCCTTTCATGAAATACCCTCTGGTTGTTGGTCTAAACTGTACCAGAGAGGGGACAGATAAACTCTCTGCTTGCCAGAGGGAGTGATATTGGTCAGTCTCAGAGCAATGGAAATTTTCCTCAAGATAAAGCCAAACCTCAAGCCAAAGTTACTACAGTTCATGGACATCCTAACAACTATGGACCTTGTCTGAAAAAAGCTAAGGAGAGGTCACGATTCCTGGGAGAGAGCCAGGTGGAATCCATCATTTCCCAAGCCAAGTGTCCAGAGTAATGATCCCTGCAGGAATCCAGGACAAGGACTGGAATTGCTCAGCATTCTGAAGCTTCTGCCAAGGCAGAGATACAGAGCCCCTTTCTGTTGTCACAGCTCAACGGAAGTCCCTGTTGTGCTCGACAGGAATTGCACAGCTGATCTCAGAAACTGGGTCATGGCTTTGCTTCTCAGTGCATTTGCTATTTCTGTAGAATTGTTTTGGAGCTTACTGGCCCCTGATATCTCGTGTGTGACCTTCTCAACCTCTGAGGCCACGTCCTGACCAGGTCCTCAGCAGCTGGCAATGCTGCACCACCCAAGAGTTGTGTTCTGGGTGTTCTGATTGCAAGGTGAAACCTTTCTCCAATGCAGATTTCTTTGTATATGTCTGCCCAGGCATAAGTTATCATCACATTTTACTTGCTTATAAATAACCTTCATAACTAAGAAGAAAAGGGTTTCAAAATTAATTGATGGCATGCACCAATGTAACACACACCTCTGCTTGGAAATCCTGCCCTAGGACAGATCTCTCACCACTGCTAAAAACTTCAAAACCTTTCACATCTAGAAGCAAACATTTTTTCTTGTCTCACTTACACTTTTCTCCATCAGGATCTGCGACACATTGTCCTGAGGGCTGATCTGCCAGAGGCTTTTCATGAAGAACTTGATGGCACTTGAGTATCTGTCAAGAGTCAGGGTCAACTTCTTGAAAGTGCATCTTGCCCTCCTGAGAGACTCCTGAGTCCAAGATCCTGGGATGCAAGGATAGGGAATGTCCTAGGAGATCTAAAAACAAACAGAGTCCTGTGTAAAAAGCTGGGGCAAACTCCACATCATCTGACAGCATAGAAAGATATTAACAACTAGCCAAATAACCTTTTCTTTCCCAAAACTGAGATCTGAAAACTCATCATAAGTGAAAGATGAAATTCTGCTGAACATCCTCTGAAGGATGAGGCTCAAAAGCCAAAAAAAATTACACATAATCTTGCCTAAAACTTGTAAGCTGGGGTAAAGCAGTTCAAAGCCCCTGTCTTCAGCCACCCAGGAAATGATCACCACAAGGACTGAAAGGGCAGCGTGGGGCAGCAGTGCCATCAGGTTCCTTGTTCAGGGCAGATGGGTTTCTCAGGAAAACATCAGCATGACTGAAAAAATGGTAGCAGTCAAATTTCCTGGAGATAAATATTTCCTTGGAAGCAAGTACCAAAAGGACAGACATCAGATGCTTTGCCATACTCCTCCAAGAGTACATTGCTTAGCACCATGATTAGATGCAAAGGAGGTTTTTTGCAGTTTCAATTTAAATAACAACACCAATAATAACTGAGGATAGCTCTGATTATTCTTGCTGTCCTACAGAGATCCCATTCCTGTTGTCACTTATGGTCGAGTCATGTATAGCCAGAGCTGTGTGCATGACATGTCTAATTACTACTGCTTATTACTTAATTTTTGTATACCTCATAGAAGATTCAATAATTGTTAAGCCCCACCAAAAACATATATTAAAGTAGATTTTAGGCTTAGGGCAGCACAATTTACTGTGAGGATGTGGGTAGGCACTGTGGTTGCTAGAGAGGAGGCTGTGCTGCTGATAACAGAAAATAACACATAGTTATCAAAACAAAGAAAAAAGATGCTATAATGGTAAATAGTTTTTCCCTTTTCTAACTGGCTGTGTTTGCCCAGCTATGCCCACAGGAGGGAGGGTGCCATGGTGTGTGGGAGCTGCACTCTCACCTTGATGCTGCACCACTGAAGCACCACACAAGAGCCATTTGGCATAAGTCAGATTCTCCAATCCATTCTCCACTGACTAATAAACTAAGGAGAAAACTAAATCAAACACATTCAGTCAAGAATGCTCTCAAGCTGTTGGCCCGGAGAGTAAGTTTATTTGGATGCTTATTATTTCTGGCCTGAACAATAATTTAAGCACCTGGTATAAATTACTCATTGGTAGCCACACTAATTCCTGGGGCTTTTCTCTTCTACCTTAAGCTAACGCCAAGAAGAAATGGCAGAAGAATAACTCACTTGTTTCTGGGCAGTGTTCTGTGCTCTCCATTTGCCCCTTTTCCCCAGTAGCTGTTCTGGCCTCCCTGGGAGCCAAAGTTGCTGCTTTCTCCAACAAAAATGGAGTGTGTAACCTCCAGGCTGAGCCAGTGTCTATTGGGAAAGTCCCATCGCTGCAAGCAAAGAAACACCAGATAAATATGCAGTACAGCACACCAATTAATTAACACTTTTAATTACACCACAGAGACAGTAAAATTTGTATCCTTAACTTGGAGAAAGGTGCATGTACCTCTATACAACCTGCTCTAAAATATGTTCAGAAACTGACAAGTCAGTGACAAGGTAGCTTTGTGCTTGAGCATCAGGACCTCCTGTCCAGCAGGAAATATTCAGCAATTATCATCTATTCCCCAGGCGTGCTGAGGCAAAGAGAATGAAAGGCTAAATTGCCCCTTGTATTTATGGCTGCCCAGGGAAGATTTGATGTGGTCCAGAGGGGAAATGTGAGCTTTTCTCCTGTCTTACACTAATTAGCAGGGGAATGTCTCAGTTTCCATTCTTGAGCATGTTACACTGGGGGGAAAATGGGAAGAAGACCCATTTTAAGAAATTACCTTGCCAGAGTGAGTCCAATTCCATTGTCTGAAAACCTGGGACAGAGGAAACACAGTGGTGTAAATGATGAGGAGTGTCTACAGTGAATTTGGCCTACAGACCTATTTATGCCTGTTGTGAGGGGAATGATATAACAGTAACCTACCTTGAGTTAGGGAAAATAATGTCACCAGCCCTGGCCCAGGCCTCATGGTCATTATTTTTAAGAGCAATAAGACCATCAATCATGGCAGGAACTCATGGCTTTTCAGGATTAGCATCTTGATGTGGGAGAGACCTGAAGAAAGAATCTTTGTTAATGTATCACGAGAGACACAGGAGTCAACTTCAGAGGCAGTAATGCCCAGCAGATCTTTTTTGGCTTCCAGTTATTAGAGGTCTAAAGAGGTGATGTGCCCTGAATCAGAGTCAGGCTATTACCCTGAATTCACTTTTGAGCTTTGGTGTAAAGCAGAAAACAAGAAATATTCACAAGGACAAAATTCTGGCCCAGGTGAAGTGTGCAGGTGATTTCTCACTAGACACCAATGGGCTCACAGCTACTCCTTAATTTGATTCAGTGTGATTCAGAGGCATAAAAAACATTTTTCCCAAGTCACTCAGATCCTTTTGTAGATGTCCTTACAGGGCCCATTGAGAATCCCTCTGTTGAGGCTAGAAAATCAATTAGACACTTTCAAGAATCTCATTCAGCAAAGATAACAGAGTAGCTGCTCTCCTTGCATGTACAGACCAAACCCCTACATGTTCCTGTGTCTGCTGAAAGAGAAGCTGCTGAAAGCAAAAAAATTCTCCCTGGGAACTGGGTGCTTCTCAATAACTCACAGGCTATTTCTTGCCATTCTGGCCGTTAATGGTAGATTTGTGCTGCATTTGGGAAAAAAATCAGCTTTTTGTGAGTCTACCCTCACCTCCTACTTCTTCCAGCTGAGGCACAAAGGCATGTGTCTCCTTGGTGCCCAAGGGGGTGGCCCTGGCAGGGAAGTGTCACAAGGGAAACACACAGTCATCCTTTCCTTTCAGCCTTATGGGAACATCATATCAATAGGGTATGATGGGAATATCATATCAATAGGGTATGATGGAGGAGAGAAAAGGCAAAGCTTGACCAGGAGCAGCAGCTGATTTCTCTCAGCTTCCTCACACAAACCCATAGGACTGCAGTGAAGGAGAAAATGGTCTTAATTTACCTGCTTCCCCTCTGCCAAAGGAAGCTCAGACATTTCAAAGCAGCTGACAAAAACCTTTGAGGCTGCTTATTTTCCTCATTAATCCCAGACCAGTCTCAGCAGCCTCTTACATCACCTTTCAGATGTAAGTTCTTCTAAGCAATTAGCAATAAATGCTAGAGTTTACAAACCCACTAATGCACTAATGGGATCTGGATCCCCTTCCACATGCTTCACTGCTTAGTCCTCACAACCCCAAGTGCATGGGTGTCCTTTTTGGCCAGCAATAACACAAACAATCCAGTGCACAGCTATGGAACAGTTGCCTTTGCACATCAGAGAGAGCGTGAGGTTTTTTTTCAGATGCTCCAGCCATAATGAGGCATTAATGATCTGCTAAATGCAATGCAGAAGCCAAGATGCAGCACAACTATCCAAAACACGAGCCATGCAGCATGTGCTTACCTGGCATTATCAACACTGGGAGACTCCCTGGGATCTTCAGCATTGGCTCTCGTTGTCTTTACTCCTTTTCCAATAAACAAACCGGCCTGGAAATGCACATGCCTCCGATTACTTTAACAGATCGCTCAACAGGGACCAAAGATCCCAGATTTTATCAATGAATGTGGGCAGCCAGTGCACGCAGGCACAGGAGCACCAGCAGCCAGAGCTCTCTCTTCCCTTTTGGTGTCTCTTGGCACTGCTCAGCATGACATTAGCACAGGATGTAGCACGCTCAAGTCAGGACAGAGCCTGCCCTGCCATATGTTATGCATCAGCATCTTGGGCTCTCTTCTGACCCAAAGCAAGGCTCTGAACTCCCCCTCTCTCTCCCTCACAGAAAGCAATAAGGGACCCTGCCAAGCTCTTGATAACTTTTTGGAAAAAGAGTGTTGTTAAGAATTAAGGCTTTAAATAACAAGTGACGAGTCCCCTGACAGTCAGAAGAGAACATGAGCTGCTGCAGCCAACTTACAGGCTTTGGGCTGGAGCAGCAGCTGCCATGGACCAAGACGTAAAATATACAAAGCACAGAGAACAAAACCAATTTCAATCTAGAATATTGAGAAATAAGTTTAAAATGCTTTTGCTATCTTACAGGTTATGTTTTCATGTCAACAGTATATTTGGGGGAAAATGTTTTCCTTGGAACTACCCTTGAATTTTTGGTCTCATTTTCCAGAGGTGATGAGCAGTCACTGGCACAAATTATTTCTCCTCATCCCTTTACAACCTGGGATCACTGTGATCAGTAGCAGTGTTGAGGGTCCTGTCTGTGTCTCCTTAAATCTCACTTAGAAATAGGTGTACTCATAGCCTGGGCACATTTCCTCTAACTCAGCCACCCAACTGCTGTTCCTGGGATGGGATGTCCACTCTCCTCAGCTCCCTCTTTATTATTTAGTACAAACAGGGCCCCAAAAAGTTGATTGTGTCTAGATACAGTGCCAAAAAGAACCTTTATCAAAATAAACAGGTGTGAGACACCCACAACCATCACAGAGCAGCACACACAGTCAGTGCTGTACTATTAGATAGAATCATAAAAACCGTCCACGTGCCTTGAGATTGGAGTGGACTCTGCTGTAAAACACTCCCAAGGGGATGTGCTCATCCTGTTCTTCTGGATATCTTCCCTCAGACTGTCTGGTGAGGACCGGGTGGAAGAGGCACCATATCCCAACATCCTAAAAAACAAAGGGAGGTCTGAGAAATGGGGGGCTGCAATCAATGGCACAGGTCACCTTGGGAGTTCAGCTTTTCACACTGTGCTGGCCAGATTTCTAACCTGAGCCTGTCCAACCTGTGTGTCCTGGGGGACACACAGCAGCCCATAACTCCCACACCTCCCAGCTTATCCTTTGGCATGCACAGTAGGTCCCCAGGGCACACACAAGGGTTTTAACAATGCGTTTATTGTGGGTGAAATTCAGGTGGTTTATTAGAAAACAGCCAAGTCTGTACAGGTAGATAAAACACAAACATGTTTGGGGTAAACATAAGAGATAATAATAAGGAGAGAGTATGTATTCATATATAGAAATGTAAAATTTTATTGAGCAGTTAACTATTAACTACTAATAAAAGTCATTATTTTCTAAGAGATATAATACACCATTTTCAGGCACAATTGTGAAAGAAAACAGTGGAGAAGTCCAGGCAAATATTTGTTCTAAACAGAGACATAGGTCACAAAAATACATATCTGAATTTTATGTCTTACTAAAATCTTATTGCTTTTGACATCAATAAATAAGTGTAGAATATTCGGGAAGTGGAGGCAAAGCATAGCCCTGCCATTAAATGGTTTTACCTGAGCACCAGCCGCTGCATTCTCTATTAAGTTGTTTGGATTTGCAATCCAGAACGTGCTGACAGCCCTGAAAAATCAAAATCAAAATGATCCTAAGCAGTTACCAAACAGGAAGGGATACATTTTCATAGCACTGCCCTGGACTTGAGCCACAACTCTCCTATTGACTTTAAAACTCCACACAACCTTTTAATGACACTCTTTAAGGAAAATAAACCATCTAGTAATGTCAGACGTGGTCATTTATGGAGCCACATGCTGAACCTATTGTAAATTATATGTGAATGTTAACACAAAATCCATGCTCTGTTCAATGCAGCTGAAGGAAATCCAAGGGTTGGGGTTTTTTTAAGTTAAGAAGCTTTGGAAAATGTCTGAAAAGTGAAGCTTCTGGTCTGTTTTTTGAAACTTTAGGGGCAATGCCAGGAGTTAGGGGATTCTCTATGAATTTATGAAGCTTCTATGAAAAAAAAAAACAAAACAAATATTCTTGCAGGCTGCAAATGGCCCATTAAGAAGATTAGGGAAATACAATGTTGATGTTTGTCCCAATAAGGAGTTCTTCTTCAGAGAGATCAGTAGTGGTACACACAGAAGCCAGATATAACTATAAAACCATTGTCATCTGTTGTATTACTTCATTGGATAACATCTTTTGCAAGTAAGTGATAAAGATCGTGTATAAAAACCACTGCTAACCTTCTTTCATTGTGAGAGGTGCCTCCCTCAGTCCTGGAGCTGACTCAAACTACAGGCAGTGTGCATAACTGTGGACTGACCTTAAAACCACTCTGAGGAAGATTACATGCATAATTAAGGGGAAATTGCAAAATACTGGTTTTAAAAATACCCTCAGCACTAAGAGAGAATATTTGATTCAGTGTCATAGAGTAAATATCTACATAAAGATGCATAGAGATAAGTGTGTCTTACATGATAAACCAACAAATCAGCATGGTTAATCTAGAAATGTCTGTGACTGCAACATTTCCAAAATTAAATGAGACATACTTTAAAATGCACCATGCAAAGTAATTTATATTAACAAGATTCCCATTCTCTCTCCTCCATTCTCAGAAGGTGCAGGGCCACTTCTTTCCTGTAATGATCATCTTGGGCAGAGGTAGTATTTTACTATTTCAGTCTGTTTAATATTAATTGACATGCTTGGGGATATTGCATTAAACCCTAATTTGACCAAAAGGACTTAGCACAAGCCTCCTTTGATGTACAGCCTTATGAAGATAAATTTAGAAATCCTTCTTTTAAATGTAAATACTAAATCAGGATAGTTAAAATACCAGCTATTTGTTACTAAATCCTAGAGAAACCTTAACTTTGTACTCAAATGATCCCTGTCAGCATTTATATTCCCTCTTCAGGCATACAAAATTCCTGTTGACGTCAGTTATGTCTGTGCAAGACTGCAAGATTAACTAATATTAACCTACTTGGTTATTTTTGTATACAGAGGGATACTTGAAATAAATCCATTTCGTGGAATCATATCCTGTAATTTCCCCTTGATGGGCTGCAACTGTACATAACATCTGGAGTCACAAACAGTATAGTCCCCACAGGTATAGCTCTGCTGGATTTCATTGTTTTCCTGGCAGTCACCCCTCAAACCTGTCATCTGCTGCTCTTGTTTCTGCCTCAATGAGGTGTCCAAATGAGAGTTAAAAATGAGGCACAACACAAGCAGGTACCCAGTTCCCACTGACTGAGTGTTGGAAATCCACTGGGACCCTACACAAGGGTACAGCACTTTGGAGTGAACCACAGGGAGGGGAACAGTGAACTGACACTGAGCATGTCCCTCCCTGCCAGCTGAGCCTTGGAAACACAAATAGGAAATGGATTTAGACAAAAAATGCAAGTGTCCCTGCCAGGCTGCTAAAATCAGTAAGCCTGGCTACTTCCACCCTCCCAAATGATGGGCAGAAGCTGTGCTAAGGAGGCCATGGAACACTAGTTTCGGACAGAAAACTGCAACAACAAACTGCTCATTGTTTTAAACAGCATTTCAATTGTAGAGTTTCCTTGGTCTGCATTTAGCTGCAGTTTGGCTAAGTGTGCTTCAGATGGCTGCATGAAAAGCCAGACTTGTATCTGAAACCAGATTTTAGCTTCAATTAATATGATTATTCCTAGCTTCGGGCTTGCATGGCAGCCCTGAAAAATTACACACACGAAACTGTGGTGATCACTCTCGTGACCAGGACTAGTGTGATTTAAAGATCACTTACATTTGCACTCAGAGATAAGGATCTATGCCACCAGAACAAAACCCCAATAACTGATCAATTCCAGCATATCACTGTCAGAAAACCCAATCCTGGAAAGGCACACACCCCACAGCCACAATGGCATTTTACTGCATGTGCCAGCATGAAACACTGTCCCCAGCACAGGCTGCAGCCTTGCTGCTGTGGCCAACACCAGATGATTACGATGTCTCTAAACACTGAATTATATATAGTTGAGCAACACAATATATGTGACCTTTATGCACTGCAACGTTAGACATGAAAGACTCCAGCAGTGAGCACACGCCTGACATGTGCCCAGCCCTGAGCACATCCCAGCCTGCTCCCAGCCTCCTGAGGAACCCAAGCTGCTGCTGGCTTGCAAAGCAACACAAGGCTGGCACAGAGCAGCAGATGGAGAAGGGGAGTGCAGACAGCTCTGCATGACCCACACACAGTGGGGCACAAACCACACTGGCAATGTACATCTAAAATTACATCCTCTAAAACCTCAGGATGGGAGGGGGGAAACCTTCTCTCTGATGTACTCTGCCTCAAGGGCTGGAATTTCATGATCTGATGCTGAAGCAGGTACCTCTCTCTGTTATTTAACTGCCTTTCTCTGACACACATGCTGTTCTCTGGAAATGCAAATTATTTTAAATTCTTTTTTAAAAAGGCTTTTTATTATATTTTATCTACTCTTCATTTTAATGACTGTAGATCAAAGCCACATGATTCTTTCAAAGAATCACATATTTAATCTTTACTATAAAATCTTCTCACTGATTCGAGGGTTCAAAGCCCTCAGGGTCACATGGCCAGGGCTGGATCTCACTTAGATTCTTGATTGCACCCCATGCATCCAGATAAACCCTTGAGTACCTCCTTTCTGATAAAGAGCAAGACCATACACATTCTTCTAAGGACCATGATTAGCATAAGGCTTTACTTTTCATCCCAGACACATTACTTCAATTCCAGAGGTTCAATATGCAAGGCAAGGAAAGAAAGCTGAATACATCCGCACATACAGGACAAGCCTCCTGTCAACCTAAGGACTCTGTACACAGGATTAGGCTCTACAGACAGAGAAAATCACAAATATGAGAAGGCAATCAAAAATTGTGAGTGATCTGAACAATATATATCAAGTTTAGGATACATGAAGAGTGCTCCTGTGTTGTACAGGTCCTGTATTGCATTTTCATTAATTAATTCTTTCAGGGGACCCTTTCACACATGGAACATATCTCGGGTCTTACACAGCTTTTTCAGTCCTTACAGGACTGAGAAAAAGTTGTCAGGAAAAAGACAGGAGGTCAGGGAATGTCTGCCTGAGCACCCAACCAGTGAATGAGGAAATGTTCACAGGTACCAAAATACCACTCAGGGTCCTGCAGAGGACACAGAAACTGGACATGCTGGGATTGGAGCAGGAATCTCTCTTTTCCAGCTGGGATACATATGGCTTTTGTTGTGACCTTTCCTTTAAATTCCTGTTCACAATGCCCTTGTGAGGATCTAGGTCAAAGCCAAGTTCCTGAGGACTTTCCTGGCACTGAAGGGACCATTTGGGTCTGTTCTGCTCATATATCAGTTCCTTTGTCACATGAACATTTTGGGATGTATTTCATGTTGCCCTGAATTGAACAAGCCCTGACTTTTTTTATCTCATTGCAGATTAAAGGTCCATTGCTTCAGTCAACTCCATTTATACTTCACTGCTTTAATTTTAAATGAAAGTTCCCATTATCACAAACGGTCCATAATTACCATGGCAAAGATTTCCCTATATCTGATCACACTATATCTGATCTGATTATATTAATTAGGCTGTGCTGAAAACCTGACATTTATTTCAAACAGCTGCACTACAGAGGAACAGACCTAACTCAACCAAGGGAGAAGTCGGGGCATTTCTTGGGAAAAATGCCTTATTTCAATATTCTGATTTCTCTTTGCATGACAAATGGCTCTCACTATTTGGCCCTGGCTAAGCAAAGAACTAAATTTGTTACTAATAAAATATGTCTCCTACCAGAAGGCCATGGGTTCCACTTATGGCAACACACCCAGAGAAGCAGTGGTGATAGGCAGGTTATCCAGGTACATTGGGTGTTCATATCCTCCTCTCTCATCCATATCCTCAGCCAGGTGAAAATGCACAGGGGAACTGCCCAGGATTTGTTGCCCCATGGTTTTTTTAGTTCCACTCCTGACATGTGAACAGAGCTAAAATTCCTTAGGATCTGTTGAGACAAATGTAGATCCAGGTTAAGGTGTTACAACAGAAACACACACAAAAAGAAAAACAGGTTTGGGCCTTTTTTTTTTCCTCTCATTAGGCAATATTTTTGCAGAGTGAAACATGGTCTGGTCCCAGGAGGAAGTGTGAGTTCCCTGTTTCCACCCACAGCAGCTCAGGACCTGCAGAGCCGTGCGCCAGCAGCTGCACACCTACGGGCACGGGGCTGCCAGGGAGCAGCTGCCAAACAGCGTGTGCAGTGTTTAGCAATAGCAGTGACAGACACGCTGCTCCTGCCAACTGCACAAAGGGGGAGCATTTGCCACCAGGCTCTGTTTCCTGGCAGCTTCTACTGTCGAGTGATTTTAGCCCAGACCTGCACAGCTCTCCTTTCCACCACCTGGTACAGGAGCAACTTTACAGAAACCCCTGCAACAGCAAGACTGCACCTCCACCCAGGACATGTGAGACAACAGGGAGGAGGCAAAGCACAACAGGGTGACACCCAGCACTGCTCTGAGCCAGGGAGGGAGCACGTTTGCTCTGCAGAATCCACAATTTCTTCAGTGGCATCTCATGAACTAACTTTGCACCGGCCCTACAGAGAGCACTGCTGCTAAAGAGTCCCCTCAAAGGGTATCCCCTACAAGGGGATGTTTCTGCAGACATGGTGAAGAATATGTCTCATTGCAAGTCTGGCTTTGCAAGACAGGCTGACAATTTTCCCCCTTTTTCATAGACAAATATACTTTTTCCCACACACACAATTGTAATTTGATGGTTTATATGGCTTGTTTACAAACTAGGAAAGGAACTATCCAAAACCACCTACAAGCAAATGTAGTAAAAATTACTCACTTTAATGTGCTCTCCAAATGTATCAAAAGAGAAAAACTGGTATTTGTATTGTCCATAACAGGAGTCTTCCATTTCCCCTTGAATTATATATATTTCTGGTCAGAAAACCAACCTCTGCCCTCATATCAGCACCATCTCTGACATCTCCAATATGAAGACAAAGTGGGCTGCCTGTGGAAATCAGAAAACTTTTTATTCAGGATGAACATGACGCTTTGATTATTGAATTGTTCTGAGCAAGTTCACACCTTTCCCTTAAGGAATCACCAAGTCTGGGACATGCCAGTTGCTGGTATCTGATCCCAGAGGTGGCTACAAAAGACTTCTGCCTCTGGTAAAACTTTCAACTCCAAAATACAGTTAGGGCCTTCAGCTCTCATATGTGCCTTTGTGTTTATGGGACAAAAACTACTTAAAAAGACAAGTAAGTATAGAATATAAAAGACAAGACAAGGTAAATATTTAGCACAAATGAGTACCCTGATAAAAATATTTCATACCATCAATTTTCACTTGATTGTTTTTCCTTGGACAAGGAAGGAGATTAAACTCTTCAGCCTGATGCATAGAATAAGCTGTACTGGCAGTAACAATACCAGGTCACCAGGTAACCAATTTGTAATCTCTTCCACCAGATGAAGAATTATTCCTTTGGACACTTCCACTTTAAATGCATTATGAGGCATGCCTGAAAAATGAAGCAATCAATTATTTTTACAGTTGCACGTGGCAGAATCATGCAATTAGATGAAGAGCATACTGATTTAATTTTGATCTAGATAACCCTGTGCATGACAGAAGTGCTCTAGCCATTAAATATGGCAGTGCCATCTCTTTATAGAAAGCTGAAACATTACTTGGAGAGAGTATTTCTGTTAGCTTGGTCAACATCCACATGAGCCAAAGACTATGGTATGATTATCATTGCACTGTTCAGATTCACTGCAGCCAGGAAAAGCAGAGCAAAGCAACAGAAGACGAGCAATTCTCAGGGAAGACTGAACCTTTTATCCAGAAAAACAGGTGCCGTCGTATGTGAGGAACTCTGTTTGGGCTGTGGCTAATGTTCCATTCCCCTGATAGTGCTGCTTATCTTCTGCTGTGGAAAGCCGATGCCCTCCGAGGATCCCCACCAGCGCCCAGGACTGCCTGAAGGAGACAGAGGAGCAAACCGGTGAAATTCAGAGCCCTCCCCCCCGCAGAGAACTTGGGCAGGAGGGAGCGCGCAGCATGGCACAACTCCCCTCCCTCTGGCACGGGTGGCCCGGTGCACATTCCCCCCCGGGGTACCCCCAGCATCCCCCCGGGTACCCCCAGCATCCCCCTGGGTACCCCCAGCATTCCCCCGGGTACCCCCA
>VWZU01001231.1:3785322-3820098 GCA_013397095.1 Sterrhoptilus dennistouni
CCTCCAGCAGTCCTGGCCAGCTTTCACCGGTCCTGCCCGTCCTCCAGCGGTCCTGGACAACTTGCACTGGTCCTGGCCATCTTCCAATGATCCTGCCCATCCTCCAGCGGTCCTGGCCATCCTTCACTGACCCTGCCCATCCCTCACTGATCCTGCCCATCCTTCAGCGGTCCTGGCCATCTTCCAGTGGTCCTGGCCATCTTCCATTGATCCTGCCCATCCTCCAGGGTTCCTGCTCATCCTCCAGCGGTCCTGGCATCCTTCACTGACCCTGCCCATCCCTTACTGATCCTGCCCTTACTTCAGCAGTCCTGGCCATCTTCCACTGGTCCTGCCCATCCTCCAGCAGTCTTGGCAATCCTTCACTGGTCCTGCCCATCCTCCACTGGTCCTGCCCATCCTCCAGAGGTCCTGTCCATCATTTACTGATCCTGCCAAGGGATGAGTGCCCCAAGCCCGGCTGTCTCTCAGCCCAAGCACTGAGTGGAGTTCCTGGCACAGCACAGGACCCCCCTGTACCAGCTGCACCCAACAATGCCCACCCCTCATCTGCCCTACCATCCCTGTCAGCCAATACCAGAAAGCCTTTGAGATACCAAACCCACATCTCCTTGTGTCCTTGTGTCCTTGTCTCCTACTCTCCTACCAATTTGTTTATCTCTGGCCTTTAACAGCCTTTTTCTTGGTTTAATAATTTGCTTCTGGAGCAGAGAGAAGGCCTTGGATTGCTGCGCTTGAGGCAACACTCCCATATTCCCAAGGAGCTGGAGCATCTTGTATAACAAGAATGGCTTCACCTTTGTGCTGGATCACCTTGAGGGCACTGATGTGAATTTTGAGCAGGTTGGCATTTTGATCACAGCTACAAAACCAAGAGAGTTTCCAGGCTAAGCTAGGTCCAAAGGTAACTATTAAAATATATCCGAAGAGCTGAAGGAATACTTCACAGGATAAGTGCTTTTCTTGTGGCTTCTGGCTCAGGTTCTGACTTAACAAACTTCTCCTATGATAACTCAAGAGAAAGCTGCTTCTGAACAGGCTGGAGGGTTTTTAAGAGCCCACAGACCCAGGAAAGGTTTTCTTACTGTGCAACAGCCTTTATAATCCATGTCTCACAGAGAACTTCTGGGATTCCAGCTATGTTCTGAGATAATTATAAATACAGTGAAACATATTAAACATAAACAGCAAATAGTCCCAGAGTGTTTTCCTCAAAATGTATGTGTGTACATAACTACATTTATGGATGTTCTGCTGCAGCCTTGGCTACAGATCACCGCACCACTTTGACAAACACTGAATGTTTCAACAGGCCAAATCAAGAGATGGATGATAAGTAGAGTGTAGGTACTAAAATGTAACAATGGTTATATAAAATTTTTCATTTAAAGTACTCTTTAATGATCAGGAAAACTATCTTCATGATTCATACAGACACTCAAAGACTGCAGATTCCCTCCCCCCACCACCCAAAAAGAAGAAAAAAATAAACCAAAAAACCCCAAAACAATAACCCAACCACCAAAAGAAAATTTACTGTTCCGTATTAATTTTTATTAATTAAAAACATTTTTCAAAGTTGTTTAAGTCGCTATTCTTGTTAAAGACTTTTTTTCTACTTGATTAAGGAAGGAAACTTCTACACTCCCACTGAGCTATTTGCACTTTGGGTCCAGCCCCAGCCCCAGAGTCCAGCACAGACTATTTTTCCAGCAGATATAAACTGGGTTTAAAGGCTCCATTTTGCTTTCTAGCTGCTCTTTGTCTCTGCCTGCTGATTAAAGCCATTAGTCTGGTGTAACCAGGTGGAGCTGTGGCTGCTCAAAGGCCACAGCAACTTCATCCTGTTGATAAAAAGGTGCTGGTAAGGGGCAACTGGGACTCTATGGAGCTTAAACTTTCTTCTAAGGCAGTGCCCCTGTCCAGCTCTCCTTCCTCCAGGCTGAGCCCAAAGGTTCAATTTACACTCTAGGAATGGATCAATAAAGCAATTACATGCAACATAAGTAGGCTGGGACTTCATGATAAGTAGGGCTGCAAACACAAAAGAAAGTTCTGATAATTAAAAGGGACAAGGAACCCAAAACTCAGCGGCATATTGCCAAGAGTGTTTGAAATGGTGAATGTTTTAATGTAACAGCACACTGCTGAAAGCTGGAGGTCATGTCCTGGTAGCCCTGGAATGTGACTGAAGCCTCCCCTTTCATTTCTAAGCAAAGAAAAAAAAATTTAGACTGTTTTTTTTATTTCCTAGAGGGACATCCCAGATCAGCATGTTTGAGAAGCTTTAGGTTTGTTATTTATTTGATTCAATATTAAAGTTATCAACTTCAAGTTGGTGTGACTGAGGGTCCAGAGCATTGTCTGCCCATTGTAATTGTACTAGTCCAGCGTTCCACAAATATGTTGGAATTTCATCTATCAAAATGCACATTCATGGCTATAGCTCATCCCTGGAATATAACATTATATTACTTAGACTGATCCTAGCAGTTTTATTTTACAGATGGTCCACACAGAGGAGGATGTTGGGCACCGCTGCCATCCCACTGGTCCTGGTGTGAGCCAGAGGGAAAGGGTTTGGGGCAGATCCAAAACATTCCTAATGGCACTGCTACAACAGAGTGACTTGAAATGCAAGTGATGTTAAAGCTTTTAGCAGGTCTGCAAGTTCCAAGAACAAACTGCCATGGAAAACGTTATTTAGGATGAGCAAAACTATGGATCGATGTCTTCTTTGTTTAAAGCCGTCTTAAAACTAATTAGGCCTAGAAACAAAAGGAGAAAATAAACTAAAGACCCACTGCACGCAGTCACCTCCAAAGACACAGCAAACCAAGCCACCTCTGTCTGCCTTGAAATCCAAGTGTGATCCAGAAGCGTGTGTTCCTTCTGCTGCTTCTCCTGATAAAGCAAAGCTCAGCCCCTGCGGCTCCGCGCCTCCTCCTCCTCCTCCTGTGCCGGGACAGCCCGGGCTGGCTGCAGGGTCCCCGCCCCGTCGGGGCTGCGGGAGCCGCTCCCGATCCCAGGCACACCCCGAGGGGCTCCGGCATCACCTTNCACCACCATCACCTTCCTCACCCGCTCTCCCCTCCCCGGCCCCTCCCTGGGGCAGCCCCCTGAGCGCCGCTGGGCGCCGGGACAGAGCGGATTCCCCCACGGACACAGCCAGGGCTGGGCTGTCCCACAGCCCCGGGCAGCCAGCGGGGATGCTCCGGCCTCTGGAGCGAGGGAAGGGCAGCCCTGCTCCAACGCAGGGACAGCCAGCACAGGATTTTAGTCTAGAAAGTGATATGATGTGATGCGCTCCCAGCCCCGCAGCGCCGGGCCCGAGGAAACCCAGACCAAAGCACCTTTACCCTTACAGGAAGCAGAAGGTAATTTATAATTGACCTAATAATGGTGTAGGGACCTTCTTGGAGTTTGGGGGTTTTTGGGGTTTAAGACGCAAGCATGTCACCCTTACACTTTCTGCAAAATTAATTTGATTACTGCAGAAACTCATCTGCAAAACCGGACATTGGCAGAGTCAAAGGAGCAGGGATCACTTTCCTGCTGCAAGGACCAGCTCCTGCTTTTTACTGTTGGACCAAAGCTGTGAGACCCAAGTGCAACCTCCTGCTTTGAAATTCACACCCATCTGACCTCAGTATTACCACTGGACTTGGAAAGCAACACAGAGCCAGCAGGAAGTTTCTGTGCCTGACCTCATTCCCAACAGTGGAGTGCCCACCATCAAAGAGCCACCCCACCCTTACCCAGTGCTGGAGTACAAACGACTGCATTTGGGCTACATTTCAGAGCTAAAATGTTTGGAGAGTTCCACATAGAAGAACATACCGAAATGAGTTAAATGGGCTTAACTGAGATCATTAGCTTGCTTTCACAAGAATAGAGCTGGGGAAGAAAGCGTTTTCTGAGTGAGAACAATCAAGTTTTACGGCTGAACGAATAACCAGAGGAAGCAAATACATTGGGTCTCTACTTCTATGTTTAGCACCATTTAGAAAAAGCAAATGCGATACAGAGTTTATAGATGTGTACAATGCTAAGCATAAATACAGGGTTGGGTATTTAGAGTACCAGGGTCAGCACCCCGAGCAGAGCTGGCACAAGTTACAGGAGTGACATGGAAAAATGAGGAACAAAACCGCAGCAGAGGTGACACAGGTAACAGGCCTCCATGTGAGCACAAGTTAAATTTGTAACAGTTACATAATTTTTAAAAGGATACATATCAGCCTCCTTGGAAAATAACACCTTTGAAGCTGTAACAAATATCCCCCTCTGGCTTTTCCGAAGTACAAACACCAGACAACTACTGATAGTAAACAGATGTACCACATCTTACCTTCCTGCAAACAAGATCTACATCACCTGTGGCTGCACTACATGAACAAAAATGGTCAGTCACACAGGAAAAAATGGACAGAGAATCCTATCAACAACAAAATGTTAACTCACACCTTTGGGAGACCCGTTGCATAATTTATCCAGGCACACAGAGCCATTTTTACAGTGACACCTTGATAGCTCTAAAATATGCATAACAAGTTCTTGTAAAGGCCCACATTGTACATTTAAATTACAGCATGTTAGCAGTTTGCTGGAACAGACCATTTTTAAGCCCAAAATTTGTTTTTCATAACCTCACATCATCCCCTTTCCTACAATTTAAAAATTAAAATATTTTTTAAAAATTTAAAATGTTTTTTTCTTTAAAATAATGAGGACCTGAAATTCACTGTCATGGATGAAACTGCATCTTCATGATGTGGTGACATTTTTTTCAACTAATAGTTCCAAGGTTGACCAGCAGTGTTTTGAAATGCTTGAAACTTTGGTACAAGCTTACAATACAAAGCAGATCACTATTAGCATTTATTTTGTGCAAAGCATACATCAGAAAATTATTTTAAAATCATTTAAGAACTACTGGATGAGAATAGGGCTACAAGGAAAATTATTTAAGGGAACAAACAGGTTAAAAAATTACTGAATTTAAAGAGAGGGAAGAGGATCCATACCAGTGGATCAATTATAGGTCATTAATGTTTTAATTAGGAGCAAAACATCTGTGTTAGTTTAATGCAGATGAACTTCACAAACCAAACCAGTCAATGCAGAAGCCAGAAGACCGTGGCCGCTCTGAGAATTAGTTAAGCAGGAATTCAGGCAAATAAAAGATAGTACAAGTGGAAATTCACATTTATTGTGAACATTGTGAACTGTGGCTGTAACTGCAGAGACCACGGGACATAAATAATAATGTTGAATTCATATTCAGGGTTCTCATTAACAGAGATGCAAAGACAAGTCACAAAGTGACTTCAGGAGTTGGAAAAGTAGTAATCAAAAAAACAATTCATAGGGAAAAGGTTAGAAGTATCAGTTTGTTAAAGTAAAAGGGTAGCTACAGAGGGTCATGAGGAGAAGAAACATTGCAGGCTGAGGTTTCAGAGCAACATAAAGTTCAATGTCAGTACCAAAAAACCAGAGCTAATTAGGTAAAAATCCCCCAAGTCACTACAAGGACAGGCTGACCCTTTTAACATTACCTTCAATACCTGTACCACACACAACAGCTTGGTTTCCACAGGGCTACAGTCCCAGGAAGAACACATGTAGGAATGGAAGAAAACCACTGTGGATTTATGAAGGTACAGTAGATATATATAAAATCAGACAAGTATCTGAATATTTATTTAAAATACAGGAGGGTAGTGCTGAGCTTGAGGTGGTGATTAGGCAAAACCTGACAATTTTGGCTGGCAGAGCCACCAAGAGGGCCCTGCTGCTTGGGACAGTCAGAAGTCACAACTAGACAACACTTCTGCCTTAGATAAAGAGCCTAAGGACCCAGGTGATGTGGACCAGGATGCATGTCCCCATTTCACTGGAACTGAAAATACAAGTTTTTCCCCTTTTGCAGTAATAGGGCCAAGGCAATAATTAAAGACAATGCACACTTGCAGCGCTGAAAATTAACTGCAGGCCCGTTATAGGAATTCTTAACAACTATGTTCAAATATTTCTTCCAGGCATGAATCATGATTTTTCATTACTTAGAACCAGCTGAACACCATTTAAACATAACCTCTTGCACATTTGATTTACATACCCAGCTTACTCTATCAAGCAATGTTTTTACACTTTCCTCATGTATGAAAATTATGCACCAAATAAGATTCCAAACTTGAGCAAGCTCTAATCCATGCATCCTTTATTCCATTACAATCACTGTGTTGCTTTCTAGCAACAGGACACAAACTGCAATCAATCGCGATCAATTTATACAACAATCTGAGGCTTACAGTACATTTAAGGCCTTTAAATTTGGAAAAATTAGACCTATCCTAGTAGTGTAACAATTTTTAAGTGTTTTGCATTTCTGATGCATAATCTGTGCGATTCCAGTGTCAAAGAATCAGATTACTTCTAAACTAAAAAGATCAGCTCAATGAAAATTTAGTTACATAATTCATCAAAACATAAATGTGTAAATTTTATTTTTTTTTTGTCCTGGAAACTTTATAAAACTTTAATAGCAAAATAATATAGGGATAAAAACATATTTTAACAAAATGTATTCAATCATATACAAACCAGAATTTTGCAGTTTATTGTAACTAGACTTAAATTAAAACTACCAATTAAGAATCTATGCACAATGTAAATTCAAATATGTACAGTACTTTTAAAAAGTCTACAGGAATGCTTTACAGAAGGAAATGTCTGTTATGGCTATTATTCAGACAATCTGAATATTAAAATGAGTTTTCTAGTAGTAAATTTACACATTTATTTTTAAACAAAAGCAGTTTTGTCCCTAGATCCTTTAAGAATATTCCAGTTATGTTTATACAAGTAATGGAGAGGTCGTTACAGAGTTTAGCCCCATATAGTAGTTTGCTTATTTTCAGGTAAAAGTGTTTTTAAATAATTTACTTGGGAAGATCAGTAAGTTAACAAAAGAACACTAGAAGGGAGGAGAGGGAACTTCATCACAATAACTTTCCAGTTACAATACCACAGCTAGAAACTTCACAGAGAAAGTACTCCCTTAGATTGAACCCATGATTGTTCTGAACAAGCTGTAGCTCATAACAGTTGTGTTCTCCACTCTGAGAACACTGTGGGGAAAAAGTCTTTGTAGGACAGAATTATAAATGATCTGAAGTGAGACAGAGAAAACTGATCTTCGATTAATACAGCACTAGATAAAAAGTGTCCCCATAAGCAGCTAGGATTCCCACTTCCTTCAGGGCAATGAAGCTAAAAATTGTTGGAATTACAGTAGTTGACCATATTTGTGTGCATTAGTAGAATCATTTCCAGATAGAAAAGACAAATTTCATCAGATGTTTGATTAGAACACCCTCAAGACAGGGCATTTCTTCATAGTATAAAGCTATTACAGCTATCCAGTTAAAGCATGTGCAAAACCAGGTAATTTCTTCCGTTCACAGTAACTGAGGTAAAATCAGGTAGGCTTCTTCAGGAGTTGGGAAGTTCATGAGATATGAACTGTTTTAGTCTCTCTAAGTACTGTGCATAAAGCTCTATGTCATTATGCCCAGCCCCTTCCACCCAGAGGGGCTCCACTGCTCGTGGACATCGCTCATACATGGCCAGGCCATGGGAGAAATCGATCACCTCATCTTCGGTACCGTGGATGACCAGCACAGGAGAGGTCACTTTAGAGATCTTGTCAATGCTGGGGGAAGGAAAAGAAAGACACAGCTCAGTTTGGGGGCTTTCAGTTTCACATTATTGGAGAAAGCAAGCTTGACTGTTGACACACAACCCAGTTACTACTGCGTGTTTTTAAGTGGCTGCAGAGCACTGGAATTGTGCACAAGTGATATGGGACAAGGCTCATTCCCAAAGCACACGTGTAAAAAAGGAGCCAGCACTGCCATCACCACCATCCCACTAGTGCTAACAGCAACCAGCTTGAGTGGGCAGCACGCAAATAAATTTTGGCACCCAAAAACCCCCACCAAAATAGTGACTGTATCTATCACACAAAGCACTGTGAGGCAAGTTGGATTTCGTGGGACATTCTGCAAGCATGGACTCTTCTCAAATGACACATTATCACCTTCCAATTTAACAGCTTAGGAACTAATTAACTACATTCCAGCCATAAGATTTCATAAAAAAGTCTTGGCTCATGGAGCTTGAACCTGTCTTTGAACCCTCAAATTAAGCAGATTCAGCTAAAGGAAAACAATCTGTTTTAAGTACTGATTGTTTCAGCTCAAACAATGAAAGAGAAAACTGTGGGAGAAGAGCATTACACAGGGATATTTAATTGCAAATCACACAGGAATTTACTTTATGTAATCAGCCTCTTTGCCAGCTGCGACTGCAAAGTGGCCTTAGAGTAATATTTTTCCTTTTTTCCAGCTACTTTTAGCAGACCAATATAGCTTGAGACTACCTGCATAGGAAAATGGGTTCTGAGGGAAGGGAAGAGTGACAAAGGCACCTTCCCACCTAAGAGGTCAGGCCAGAAAATCCCAATTATGAAGCATCCTGGTAGCACATGAACTTGCAGCAGTTTTCTCTGACTCTCCTCACACAGGCCCAAGCTTTTATTTCCAGACAGTCATTTCACGATTTCAAATCTGTGTCAGAGACACCACATGCTAATGAACTCTCAGCTTCCTACCAGCTCCATCAACGAATGGAGGAATGTGGAAAAATGAGTGCTGGTACTACTCAGTTTTATAGAAGGACAAATCTGTTTCTTTATGGTAGCTAATAAAAGTTGTTTGGATTTTCCTGCTTCTGAAGAACAAAAAGGCATGCAATTTTGGCATGACCATTGATTTTACAAAATGATGAAGACATCTTAAAATTATTTTAAAAAATACAGATGCCAGCATACTCTGACTTAAAAACAGATTCAAAAAAGTTTTATGAAAATATAAAGGTAACTAAAAAGATGTAAACTGAAGCACTAAGCCTCACACTTACAAACCTCAGAATTTAGTATTCTAGAGAACTGCCATTGGTATTCCAGTGAACAGCTGAGTGTAAACACATTTCTGCCTCTACACCTCTCAAAAAAACCCCTCAGGTTTCATGCCATTTAAGGTACTATTTAAAATTAAAATGTAGCCTTATTTCACTTCTCCTGTGTGGAACTTGAGCTGTGTGCAACTATGCTGAATAAGAAAAAATCCCAACATAAAGGAGGCATCAGAATAATGCAGATTTTGTTTTTCCCCATAATTTTAATCCCAGAATTAGTCTCACAGCCAAATGTAAATACTTTATAATCAATATGTTGTAGAAACTGAAGTTTTAAGCCCATGAAAGGTCTGGTGTAATAGGCCTATCAGCTACATACAGCTAACAGAGATGTTTATGCATAATTTTTGTGGCTAGACACTAAGTTCTCATTTATTGTAGGAAACCCCTTTCACTTCAGTATTCATATAATGAAACTTTTTTTAAACATATTCACAGACCATTAAGCCAGATAATATTTATATTTTGCAGAAAATTGGAAGGCATCCCATTGCCAACTCAGCGACTCATAAAGCAGTATTTAAACTGCACATTAGCCTCACTTAGTATTCTCAGCCACACAGCTCTGCAGCTAGAAAAATCTACAGAGACCAAATTCTTATGGAGTCCCAACATAAAATGCACATAATAGCAACTCACTGTAGGTGCACACAGAACTATTTTGTTTCCCACTGTGAAGACAGACAGTTGAGCTGCACACATTCATAAAGTGCACTGCTGTTTATTTTCACTGCTCCCAGTACCAGGGGAAGTCAGACTGACAGGAATGAACAGCTCAGTAGGGCAAGAACAAAATACTCAAGTGCTACAGCACATCTGCTGTCACTGTTCCCCTTCCCACTTTTCTTTTTAAAACTGTTATTTGATTTGGCTGGTAACAGCTAATCACTGTTACTTCTGTAATCAGAGCTACGATCAAGGCTTTGTTTTTTCCTCTCTCGCAGAAGCATTTGTAAATATTGGATTTCAGGTTTGAGAATGATGAATGAGCTGGAGTATAAGTGCTTCAAATTCAGTCTGCACCTCCAACAAGTTAATTAATTAACTAATAATCTATTTGAAAGGATTTTAAACATGGGGACTCTCAATAGTGAGAGCCACTATTACTTCATCATCATTCCTTCTAGCTGTTCTGGCATACAGACTTATACCTACAGCCTCCCACAGCTGTTAATTTTAATCTGTTGTAACCAAAATAAAACAAAAATAAGAAATGCAATGAATATTTCTTACCATACTTATCACAAGCATGACTTTCTGAAGTAAAGCCAAGTTTTGACCAGGACTTCAGTGAGTGTCTGTTTTATCTTCTCCCTTCCATGGACCACTAAGCTTTTCACCTGTGCTTCCCCCACTGCCCTGTTACAGAGACTGGCTTGCCCCCTCATATCCTTTCATAACTTAAACTGGATCAAATTAGAAGTTCTAAAAGATTCCTAGAATATCTGCTGTTCCCGTGACCTCTATCATTCCCAAATATTTGGGTAGTCCAGGTCTGTTGCAATTGTTTTTCTGGTGAAAACTAGACTATAAAAGCAAATGTTTTATCTTAAAACAGTTATATATAGTTTTCTAGAGCTTCTTAAAACAAGCTTAGTATCTTCTAAAAGATGGGACAGGGACTTTGTTTTGGTCACAAAATCAGGTTCCTACAAGAGCCCCACCAGGGAGGAATAAATAGAAGTCTCAGTATCTACTTTTAAACACCTATAGAGCATGGTGAGTACAGAAAGCCCCCCTTGCAGCAGTGATACATACCTTGGGAAAGCATCAAAGCAATAGGTTTTCCTGGTGTCAGGAAAAGCTACCCGTAATCCAGACATCAGGGGGGAATGGAGGATCACAGCTGCGCACTCGTATCGAGATGCCAGGTCTACTGTAGGGACAGTACCAATGCTCTGGCCATACAGGATGATGTTCTCAGGACTGACACCATACCTGCACAGAAAAGAAAGATCCCTTTAAAACAAAAAAGCCAAAAGCACAACACATTTCACATCCATTTCTGCAGATGCAGAAATCAAACCAACAAAAGCAGAGGGGGATAAAACACAAAGCATCCCTCCTTATCTGTTGTGGGTCTTTAAAGGCTATTCCTAGGAGACATGAATTTACGAGTTTAAATTTTGAAACAGTCCTGCAAAGTAAACAACCCCAGTATTACACAGGCTGAAGAGAGCTATCCTCAAAGAAGGAATGGCAGTTTGGTCATTAATGTTCACCTTTTTCAGGAACAGCTCTTGTCTTTCACTCCACAGCACAGCAAATTATAAATGAGACTTCCCCCCTATCCAGAGTCACTCTCAGGAATTTCAGCTGGATGTCCTAGACGCTAACAGCCCTTCCACCATTAAACAAGGCAGTTACTCCTCTGCCCACCTTTAATTCCAAGCAGTTGGAATAAGAAGAAAAAACTGCCTTGTTAGTGACAGGAAAGACAACAGGTCTCTTCATTTTTTCAGTTACTAATCAGTATAAAATATTCCTCATTTTTCTTTGCCAGTTTAAAACATGTCAAGATTATTTCGTAGCTATAAAAAAATACATCATTCCCTAAAATGCAGAGTTCATAGCAAGTCCTGGATGGCTCCCCAATATTCCCATCCAGTCTATGAAACTGTCCCAGCCCGTGTGCTGCTTCAAACTGCAAAAAAAAGCTGAGAATGAGACTAATTCAGTTTCCATTTAATGTATGCAAAATAGAAATGAATTTGGAAGGGGCACAGGAGGAGGCGACAGTGGATAGGAAGAAGTGAAGAGTATTTGGCCACCAGAACTTGTTAGGAAAGCTGCAAATCAAAGCTGTTACCCAATTATAAAGTATTTACCCAGAAGATTTCTCTCCACCTCCCATTGCAATAGAATACAGAACAGAACACATTTCTAGTAGAAAATATTTTGTGTAAAACATGTCTTCTTGACAGTCTACACCATTCACAGTCTTATGGTCACTGCTGTGACAATGAAAAGCAAACCCTGCAGTTTAGGCTATATCCCATGTACACCTGGAAGGTTTCAATTTCCTTGCAAAGCTGCTTGCAAGATGTATAGCAGGCCTGAAGAGTACTCGACTTTCAAGCAGCTAAATGATTTGGTATGTGCCAAAAGAGATAATTACAATAGAAGAAAGATCAATTAATAATTAAAATTAAGAGTAATCCAATACTAATCGTCCAATTACAGGCTGTCAGGATTGCCTCATTTCATGATGAAGTATAACCAGACTGGATTGTAGCCTCTGTGAAACTGAAATTTTCTTAATATTTTTATACTGCTGAGCATAAGGGTGCTTTTGGCATCCACTGTTATATGAATAAGCAACTGTATAAAAATATCTCTGGGGAGTAAAATTGTATCCTCTTGGTAACCAAGCAGCAGCTGATGCTGGCAGTCTGTCACCACAGCCTGATGTTTTTAAAGAGATGTGGTGCAGCTCTTTTAGCAGATTTTCTTTCTCCTTTAGTGTTAGATAAGGTCCAGCACACAGCAGGGCCTAGTTGACTCAGTTAACAGGACCTTCGTTCCAGCTGCTGGGTGGGGAGGGCTGGAGGCATGCGCCCCAAAGGCACCACATGCATCCAGCCTATCTGCCAGCTGTTGCATCCTATTAAAGACAGGCAGAAATGCATCAGCATCAGAGATATACAAGAAAACAGGACTGGAACATGATCAGCTACACGGCATTTCAGTGGGCATGGAATGATAACAATTGCTGGTAGGTTTTGCAATGCCATCCTGAACTGTGGTATCATGATAAATGTGAAGTTTCCTTTCTAAAAGGTTTACAGTATAAGCAGAATGTGGAAACAGATGTTTGATTGTGAATCACAGGATAATAGGACAGCATAGGGTAGCAAGAGAATTCAACACATCTAATTGCCTTAGTATGGCAGTTGTCTCCAACACTGATCTGCTTTACACTCACTCCTTTTGGTGTTATTTTGTTTCTGAAAACATCTCATATTGTAAGGGGAGTGTCTTGCTTTTGTGGCAAGAGGCACTCTAGAGAAAAATCTGTTTCATAGTATGCCAGGTAAAGTCAGAGACAGTCTATACCATCATTTAAAAAGCCCAGAGATACGTCTAAACTTAAAGCAGCCCTTCATCACTACAGCTATTCAGTATCCAACTCCACAGAAAGAAAATATGATAATCTGGACAAAATGAAAAATTGTAAAAAGGTATTAGGACACTGAGTGCACTCTTAGCCCATCATTACAGCAAATGTCTTTTCTGCTTTACATTCCTACTAACTGACAACTAAAAGAATCCCTGGGGGTGTTTTATTTAGGGGCAGTTCCCCTTTCCAAGACAGAGGAGTTACTGTAACAGATTTATCTTTTTAAGCCCTATACCATGAGGTCATCACTCAGCAGGCGAGACGTGGAGCTTACCGCAAACATCAGCAGGAACAGCTACATGTAATATTTATTTATCATCAGGCCAAAGGACATAGGACAACTCATGAGCAAAGGCCATGAATAATTGAGCTGTGCAAGGTCCTCAGAGCTGAGGGCCAGGGCTTGGCTCCGTGATCCTCTGCATCCTCACAAACGCTGCCCAGTGGTCACTCAGCCCAGGTAAAAACCCACCTGAGGGCTTGAGCTTTAAAACACAACATTCTTAAAGCAGAGGCTGGGTCCCTCCCTCACTCAGTGCAAACTTCCTTGTATCAGATCCTTGCACAACAGGAGCAGTGATACAGAAAGTGAAAGAGAAGAGGGGAAGAGCAGACATGGGTAGGAAGGTGGCAATGAAAGGGAAACTGGGAGACACAGAAAAAGGGAAAGTACATGGTAGAAAAAGGCAAAAGACACTCTGGAAAAGGAGGAATCCTGTTACAGTCTGCTCTCCTATTAAGGAAGAAAGTCTTTCCACCAGCTAAACAGCAGCTCCTAAAAATAACTTCCTTGAAACACACAAGCTTTGGTCTCTGTGGAAACAGAGCTCCATCCGACGGAGCAGGAGAGCCAAGTAAAATTTCTGGATATGCTCGGGCACTTCTCCTGTGAAGCCCCATCAGAGAGTTCTAAACAAGCAGGACAGCACAGCAATGTGGAAACCAGCCTTCAGAAAAGCCAAAGCAGAAAACAGCTCAGTTACCATGGCCATATGCAAAACTCCACTTTGACAAAGGGGGAAAAAAGAGAAGAAAAAAGGGCAGGCATGCTTTTTTCCCCAAAGGGAACTCCATTACTGAGAACTGCAGCTACTGCTGTATAAATGATGCAAGCATTTCTGCTCTGCCTTAGCCACAAACACAGGTGGCACGGCTCAAAGTTCTCCAGCCTATTCCGGTCTCAATAACCCACACGTACACGGTGTGGCTTACACATCTCATTTGTGTGTGAAGAAAAAAACCCAGCAACCTTCACAAGCAGTGCAGCTCTCTGTACCTACAGCTTCAGGCCAGGTCCAGCTAAGGCCCCAGAACACCTCACAGTCTATAATAACAGTAATTTGGGTTTTTTTCCCCCCTGTTACTGCCTCAATAAATATAAATGAGGTTTACCAGCAATTCTGGTCTCCCCATGCTAGCATGAACAGAGGCTGGTTATTAAGAATCCACACCCCTGACTCTTCTACTTATTCCTTCACAGAGTAATAAAAGACCACAGCCACGCCAGCAGATCAGTGGGATACAGGAGAGTGGGAATATTGCTGACAGAGAGCACAGCAAAGGAGGATGAGACACCATTTCTAGTTCCCCAGCTTGCCTGTATGTTTGTGGTTTGGGCCATGTCCCTGCTCAGTTTCCTCATACAGCACCAATGATGGCACCAACTGCCATGCAAAGTACCTCAGCCTTCCTGGATGACAGCACTACCTGCACACTATGTATTATCTCAAAGCATCTTTAATTATGAGCTTAAGATACTGAATCTCTCCTCCCCCCAGGGCTCCAGCTTTGAGCCATAGAGCTGGAAAGTTTACCATTGCTATTTTTACCCTCTCCTTGCTCAGTGGAGAGCACCATGGAATGCTGCTGTGGGGACTCCAGATGTGTCATAGCTGAACCCCTGCAATGAACACGGCCAAAGCTGCCAGTCCTCAAAAGTGCCAAATCCATATTTTCATTAATGAGGCCAGTCCCCTTTTCGGGCTTACTGAATCCATGAAGTTAACCTCACCTTGTCTTTTCAGTTTGAATTTTTATGATATTTGCTGTCCCATTGTCCCATACCTGAACAGGAAAGCACAGAGAGCAGCCTGTATACAGAAACAGCAATAAATTACTTTTCAGAAACTGCCTATGCAGAATACTTTGATGGCACAAATCCCACTCCATAACACTGTTCAGACTTAGTGTTTAACTGCTACTAAACTGGGCGAGTTCTTCCTTACGACACATAAAGTACATAAATTTACAAGGCCAGGAAAATGAGGTAACCAGCTCCTGCATTCTCACAAGGGGACTGAGTCTGAAACGGGGCACTCCCCTCTCCAGCAAACACCAATTAAATAAATCATTTTTAAGACACAAAGAAAATCCATCATACATCAGGAATAACACAAATCATGACCCAGTTTGGAGGAAATAGTGACTTCTAGAGTACCTTTACTAGAACATATATGAGCTCAGCTCGTCATAACCTTGTCAAGTCTGTTTCCTTCTGTTTACACAGACCCATCTGTCACAAAATGCTATTTATCACCTTTCCAAAATACGTTATCTCTAAATTTAATAATCCAGAGAAATTTAGATCACTTGTTAAGAACCACAAATAGGTATTCTCTTGCATCATTATACACCCCCATAACATATCCATGTACATTTTCAGAAGGAAGTGGCTACTTAATCCTGTATGAATTTAAAAATCTAATTTTGGGGGGTAGAAAGAAAAACAAAAATCCTCAGTTAAGTCACACATGCAGATTGCATACATTGAGTATGATTTTATGTTGTGTGACTTTTACATTAAAATGAATCAACACTGGCACCTTAGTCAATAATGATTTTTGCAAGAAAATTACAGTTTCAGAACAAAACACTGAATTTTGCATCGTGCTTCAGCAAGTACCACTCCAGTATGTCAGCCAAAATATCAGAGAAATTACAGCAGATTTTTAGTCTAAATGCCAACATTAAATTGAGAGGAAGGTATTAGATTAAGGATTTTTTGAGTTAACTGTAATAACTGCCAAATGAGAAAAATCAGATTTGGAGATTCACAGGAAAGCCTGGCACACAAAAAGTGTCCCTGTGCCAGTTTCTCCAGTTTCCTTGAATTCACACAAACATAGGTCTAAAATTCTTCACTGTTTTACTGACACTGACTCCTTAAATCATGAGATTTCCTCCCTCTCTACCTTCTTCCTCTCCAGGCCTACAAGTACTATGCAATTCAAGTTCAGGTACACCACACACTGTTTCACTTCACATTTTCATGGAGCTAAGAGCCAAAACTGAGTTGTATTCTGGCTTATGAAGCTGTAAAAGAGAGAGACCAATTTTTCTGGCGTATGTCCCAGCGCACCGTCACAGGAGCGGGCAAGTCATTCCACAAATGTGTTCACCCTCAAAATAATTTGAATGGCTGACAGAGAAATTCAATCAAGGACTCCACCACAGTTTTATATCACTATTGCTTTTACTACCACACCAGAGAGTCATTTGATTATGCTATGGAGAAACTCCAGTGCTAACCAATATAAGCTGATAGTGGAATTACAGAACGAACCTATGACTCTTGAAAATGCCCTCTTACAGGCAATTTTGGAATTATTAGCAAATATCACACTCCTACAGGCTTGCTGGGCTCTGTGACTGCAGCACTAATCCACTGATGTACCAGCTCCTCTTTTCATATCAATAAGAAATGGATCAAGTGAAAGCAACTGCTAGGCACTTCTGAGGATGATGATTTGCCTTGCAGCAACTTAATTATACCAAAGCATGAAATCACTGCAACTGGTTCTTGATTACTGCCCTGTGACAATCAGTGATCTGTCATCCAACACTGAGAACTGTGCTCACAGTTCAGCCAAGTCCTGACAAGGATATTGAGTATCACTGGAGAGCTCATGACAAAAGCAGGGATCTACACACTGCTGAGTAGTGAAGCCAGTGCAGGTTTGCCCTGAATGACCAGGATAGGTAAAGGTAAATGGTATTTTACAGCATTCTCTAGTACAAACTGTAATGAGATTACATTTTAAATTAACTGAATTATGCTAATCTGCACTGAGTGGCTTTGGAGTGACAGCTGGATGACTCTTTTTTTAATCCAAATAATACTGATTTGTCTAAAAATTGTTCTTTTTTGAAATACAGCCTTAAGTCACCTTTTGTTCATCTGCCTCAAACACGGGCTCCTGAAGTTGTCATGTTTCAAAGTGGGAAACACCTTCTCTGACTAAAGTAAAACTGTTCAGGACTCAGAGCAAGCCAAGTGCTCTTGAACAGTAAATCCACTCCCCTCCTTTTTTTCCCCCAGTTTCACCATTACAAGGAAGTTCCTTTTCCCTCAGGCAAAAAATAGGCAATCTATGTTTGCAGATCTATTTATGTTTTTAAGGAAGTAAAAAGTAAAACCGCCTTTGCTTTCTCCTGTACTGAGGACTCAACTGTATTTATAACACAACTTTTCTCCACCACAATAACCCAGGATACTGATTTTGGTGTTTGTTTTATGATAGATTGCTCATTTGTCTACCACATGAACTAGCAGTTTTATGTATAAACAACAAACAGATTTGGAACAGTTGCTTCTGCTTGACTGAGGGTTTGTTGGCTGGTTTTTTTGTTTTGTTTTTGGTTTTTTTTTTGGTTTTTTTTTTGTTTTTTTTTCGGTTGGTTGTTTGGTTTTTTATTTCCCTAGATTGCAGGGAAGCAGGAAACAGAATTTTCATTAAATGTGCACTGAAATTTAAGCAGGAACTTGTGCCACAGGCATGCTGATGTAATAGAATAACTTAGCCCCTACAAGCATTAATTCTTTCATATTGAGTGAAAGCAAGAAGGCCACTGACAAGCAAAAAGGACTCTTGTAAAACATCCAAGAAAAACGAGCAATGATGTGGCTCATCCATCTGTTGAATTCTTACCTTCACTATTCCACTGCTTTATGATAAAAGGAGAATAACTTTCCAAACTCAGTGCACACTCATGCAATTAGAGGGAGTCAGCTCCTCCCTGAATTAATTCCTAAATAGCCACCTCTAAATGTTGGGAGTTGTTTTATTTCTTTAATCATAGGGGCAAATACAAACCAAACCCACTATAAGTTGAAATACAAGAAGCTAATGGAAATAGGACCTAAACACGTGGATATATTCAAACATAATTCACACTGACCCCAACTTTCTTTGCTTTAGCACCCTTAAAAATCAGCTGGAGTTCTGCAGACAGCACTGGCACATTATAGCTTTGAATTTGAACATGGGAGCTCTCTACTCATCATAGTTCCCTGCTTCTTCAAAAGTGCTTTCTTAGACCAATCTTGATTCACACCATTTAGTCCCACGACACATCAGGTAAATGGCACATAAAATAAATTTTTTACTCCAGTTATTTTAAAAATAGAGCACTGGAGTTAACTTTCATGAAGTATTTTGCATTTAATTAAGATGCTCTGTAGCAAATAAACCTGGAATACGGAAGACTGAAAACTTTTCCTGGCCACTGAGCACTATCGTTATGACCACAGCATCAATAATTCACAAATACTCAGTCAGCTACTTCTAGTATATACTCTTTACTGCAAGCAGTGTACAAAACCTATACAGTCATTCTCTGAGGTACATTTAAATAAATTGAGACAGCAGGAAAAAATTCAGCTACTTTCACAGAGCAGCTCAGTCTATAGTATCTTCTGAAGGAATCCATTATCTTCATCCTCATTATCTATCTCACCCCTCTCCTGCTGGGGTATTTTTGCTTCAACTGTACACATACCGTATACTCTAATACAACAGAGCTAAGATAGATCAGTGTACTCCTCACAACACTTGATGTGACATTAAAACTTCAACCATCTTTTTCAATGTTGCAAAAAGGCTGCACTTTTGGGCATCCTACACTCAAAACCTGAAAAATAAGGTAAACTACTCCCTAAAACTGTGCCCCTAGTAAGGTGTTGTTATGAAAACAGTTGTTATGAAAAACAAGAAAGATTTGATGATATCCATGTATATTAACACATTATCTTTTAATGTAAACACTTCAGTTAAAACAAGTATGTGTCAACTAACACAGAAATTGATACCCTAGGAGACATTAAGCAAACCTGAGTGCAAATACTAATACCAGATATGCATTCCCATAAGTTTTGTGCTTTCATAGCTGTTTCTTTGATTTGAACTACTTCCAAACTGGAGAGCCTTGCCTGACTCCTGAGGCTGAAATTTCACACTGAGCCAATGCATTTTGGCTCACCTCCCAAGCCGACCACATAACCCTCCTCACCAGCCTTGGCTCAGCACTGGGAAAACTGAGGGTTTACAAGCCTGGAGGAAACAATCTTGCAGCTCTTCCACAGTTCTCAAAGCATTTTTGTTCAGGAGCACTGTCTTCTTCTTCTACTATTTCCATCTGTTCACTGAATCCCCTCTGACACCTGCCTGGAGCAGAGCTCTTGCCAGGACTCCTCACATCAAACACCAACTTCTGGATGTATTTCCCTCACCCTACACACCTAAAGCACCACGCTGAGGTGAGGCCACCCTGCTGGGGCACTAATTGCCATGAGCTGCACCTATACAAGGCTCAAGCCTCTGACTCATGAGCTGGGATTATTCAAGGGAGGAGCACAGTGGCTTTTGACCAGAGCTCCTGCCTGTTCCACCCATCTCTGACATTTCTCCACCAGCTAGAGCTCAGCTGCCCACAAAGAAGGGAATAACTGCTCCAGTGCACAAACCAGGACAGTCAAGACAAAAGGAAATGGCTCCAGTTAAGTCTTCTTTCAATGTATCAGGCTGTAGTGTCTGAAAATAGCTATATCACTGTATAAGCATAGAATGAAACAAGACTAATCTAGACTGCAATGGATCAAACTGCAAATCTCACCAAAAATGTCTCACAAGAAGGTTTGCACAGCTGGTTAGTCATATTGTAACTTCATAAAAAAAGTATTCCTGACCTAAGGATGTTAAACTAGAAGTATATCTGTGAATTCAGCTAAAGGCAGTTAGTCGCCTGGATGCTATAGCAGCATTAAATAGCTTGCTCATGCTGGAATTAATACTTTGGAGGCTAACATTTGGAAGATTAGGTGAAAAAAATTCAAAGCAGAGCACTCAGAAACTGCTATCTATAGATCTTGGCCCTTGGACTGCTCAGGTAATGAATCCCACCACTCTTTGAATCCAAAATATTTTCTTTTGCGTGGGGGCTTCTGTGTGGTTTGTTTGTTGTTTGTGCTTTTCTCCATTCTTGCCTTCCTTTTGCATGCTCTTTAATCTGTTTATTGTAATTTCGTTTATGTTTCAGTCTTTAAGTAAAAGCTATTTCATCTACAAGTCTTACTAAGAACAAAAATATTAGCAGCATTAAATGATTTGGTTTTGCTACGATTATTTGATATAGCTGACAAGCCATTAGATGTGAAATATGTGGCACTGATACAGCATTTTCCTTACATCACTTACAGACAACTGTAGCTGTATCTAAAACACAAGCTGCTACAAAAAAAAAAAAAAAAAAATTCAAGTGTTCCCTCTATAATGCCAACAGAGGAGAACAAAGAAAAAACTGAACTGTCTACACAAACAGCAGGTGCTTGTATCCAAAATCCTATTACAGCCGACATTTTCACACTGCTCTTCAAAGACCCCTGCAAATCTGAACGCTGTCTCTCTCACAGAGCACCAGAGCTGGAGTCCAAGAGGATTACACGGGAGCTGGAATGGATAAGACCTTGCAGGAATGCAAGCAGACAAACTGGATACAGCATTTCTTCCATGCAGAAGCATTAGTTTAGTTCAGGCAGTGATTTGAGTCTCCAAAAGAGACAAGAGAGCAGAAAGGCAGGATGGAGAACAAGAATGGCAGAGAGGTCCTGATACAAAAGTGATCCATGGCACCAAACTGGTCCAATGTTCCTAAAAAGAATCAACAGCAGATGAAGGCATCTGTCCCCAGAACATGAGTCTTTTAGCAGCCAGCATTGTATGAAGATGACTCAGCTGGCAGTCGGATTTCTCTCTCCATTATACACTTGCATTAATATGCTCAAGCACTGTAGAAGAATCAAGTCATAAGGTAAGAATGAGCTCCTCTCAGAGAAATGCAGCATCTCAAACACTGAAGGGCTCTATAAAGAAGCCCAGTGAAGAAGTGTCATGGTTTGTGTTATCCAGGAGGCCATACATCCCGTTTGGATAGTCGTCCTTCAATTCCCTGGAAACATTTCATGTTTCTCTAACCATTTCCACAGACTTGAAGACAGACGGTATTTTCTTTTGATTTAAGAATCAAAACAATAGGCTCTTCCTCTGCAATGACATGTCTCGTGAATTATAAATAGGAAAAAATCCTACTTGGATAAATGACACTGTAACCTCTATTTTTCCCCACCCCACGGTATGTGGAGAAAACACATACCAATTTTTTATTTGCTCAGAACACTGAGCTTTGTCACAGTGTGAATTTGCATACGTTTAAACATCTGCTTTCACAAAGTGCCAAATTCACAGCCTTACAGAGAAAAACAACTCTCCTGATGAGTCTCTCCTGTCTCTCTCAATTATCCATTTCCAAGTGTATTCATTAAATATTCCAGCAAATACCAAGAACAATACATGACAAATGGAAGACAACAGTCATTTCATGAAAGTAATTTATTACCTGAAAAGATTCATCCAGTATCTTTTCAGCGACAAGAAAACCTGTGTTATTTTCTTCTCTGTGTTGTTTTTTTCTGTGCCATTTTTATATTGGCACTCTTGACTTTTAAATCAGACTCATCTATTCCTTTCTTCCCAAGCATCCTCATCTTGCACATGTTCCTTTAATGAACTTTTAGCACAGTGTTCAACCCCCAGTAACAGTCAATATAAACCTAAGATGATTAAAAAAATATATAGCAATCACCAGGATTAAAAGTACCATATGTTTTAGAACAGCAGACCACAGACAACTAGTTCAGAGCTTAAAAATCAAATTTCCTAGCCACAGTCTTTATCACCACAAACCCAGAGACTAAATCCCTCTTCTCTTCTCCCAGTAAATACTACTTAGATTTCTGTACAATAAAATTTAGCACAGAGTCAAAGTTTCTTCTGTGTACTTCTGTTTGGTTCAAGTGCTTATAAAACCTGCCTTGTGCTTACTAAGAAACTGAAAAGATAGCCCCAAAAAAAGCAATTTATTACAGAAATATATATCTGCATTTAATGATATGTAGAAACATCAAGCATCAGTAAACTTAACCTGTCCTAAAGCAACAAATGTTATTCTAAAAAGTGGGAAGAGTATATCTGTACATCTAGAAAAGTACTAACTTTCTGAAACTCAGATGAGAAAATTCAGTCCTGAAACCAGGTCAGATACATTTGTTCAGCTTATCCAGCTGTCTTATCTGGGATCAGAGTCTACGGAGTAAAAGACTTTTTGCCCAGATTGTGTAAATCAAGAGGTTTTAACAGTAATCAAACAGCACACTTGGAGACTTCGTTTTCTGCCAACACACCCACTTAACAGGGCCAATTGCTTCTGTAGTTTTTTTAGTGAAAGATTTCTTGCTAGTCAACTTTTTTCTTTCAAAAAAGGATGCTTACCAAGCAATTACCAGCCATACTACAAGAAGCAGAAGTACCTCCAAGTGGATCAAGGACAACTGTTAATGCAATCACTTAAGGTCATTATTTCAGCTGATGCTGAAGGTAGAAACTGATCTGCAGCTGCATCTTAGAAATGAAAAAAAAAAATAAAAACGAGAAGAAAAGCAGCTTCTGGATGTCATTCATGCCCCTGTTTGCCTCTGACTCTGATGCAGTCCTTGTAAAGCATGTAGGCTCCCCACTTGACTGCATGCAGTATCTCCACAGAACAACTGGTTATGCAGGAAAAAATGTCAGCAATTCCAGTCCATGCCACACCGGCACTTAACTGCCTCCCAATAAACCAGCACAGCATAAAGAAGTCTTGTACTGCTGGAGTTTCTATTTTTGAAGTAGCAGATAACAGCACAGTGCTTGGAAAAGAAGTGCATTAATGTCTACTGTAGGTTTTCTGCAGTTCACCATTTCACGACATGAACACTTTCAGTTACAAGCTACTACTCTTTACTCCCCCAACAGACATTTTTCCTATTTAGTTCTGCACAGTTCCAATGGATATAGTGTTTCCCTTTCTCCTAATACCATAAAGTTTCCAAGAGAGAGGCAAAAGAGAAATATGGAATGAGAATTAAAAAAAAAAAATAAGGAGGAAGTCTGGCCAGTTCTATAGTGAAGAACAGGAAAGAACATAGTTCACACAGCCCAGAAACACCAGGAATAGTGGAAAGATGAAAAACAGAGTAACAGACAACAAACAATGCCTGCTAAATCCTCCTCTGCCCCTCAAAATTTCAGTAATTAAATGAGCTAAGTTTAAGCTAACACTGCTTCCTTTATTTCAAATTAACACGCAAATTAATGTACTAAAAAAAAGAAAAAATTGTTGTGAAAATCAACCAAAGAGAATAATAATCTTTAGTGAAATTTCTCCTGCTGCTGAAATACAATAAATTTAGAACTACACCCAGGTAAGAAATATCCATGCTACTTAGGTTTTATATTCTTTATTATGAATATTAAAGTGGATTTTTGGATGGAAAGAGTAATTTCCTGAAGTAATTAGAAGTGCCAGATCCTATTTGTGTCAATAGTGTCTATTCAATGCTCTACACAAAATTATTTACAGATCTTAGATGAGCTTTGACAGAAGGACATCCAGTTTGGAAGGGTGGGATATTTGGCACCAGATTCCTTCATCTCAGGATAGAAAAGAACTCAATAAATCAAGGAAACTTTACAACCCACTCTCTACAAAACTCTATGAACATTAGGGATTTATGACAACATTATCTTTCAAGCTCTATCAAAAATTCAGATCCAAATTATCTTCAAGTACGTTCTGTCATCTTCATTTTTTATTAATGTAAATACAAATCAGAACTATTTCTTTTTCTAAAAGCCAACTTTGTGCCTGTATTCCTTTACAGATAGCCATTTCTGCATTATCAGATTGATTTTTAGTACAAATTTCCAAGAGGGGATAAAGAACTAACTGTACAGGGCCTATGCACAGCAGTCTTTAGAAATGAACACCACATTACATGAATAATTAGCAAGAGTTCAAGGGAGAGGGCACAGGGTTTTGCTATCAGAGAAAAAAAAGGTTGGAAGCTGCCAGAGACACAGTAAGTCAGAACCTTTTAGGCACCCTGGACAGGCTTAAGGTTGAAACCCCACTTAACGTCTTAAACTGCTGAACTGACTCCTGACAGGGCGCTGCTTCTCACATCAGAAAGGGCTGCCTGCAACACGTGGTTACCTCCCACAGTATTTATTAACCAGTGTGAGCAAAGGTTACACCTTCATAAACCCTATGCATAAAAATAGCAAAACTGTAGCTGAAACATTACCCCGCCTCTTCCCACAACTCTGGTGTTTTTAGTTTGTTAAACTTGATGAGATACCCAGACTGAAACACTAACTTTTTCTGTAACATTAACACACATTAATCATGCTTTACCAGAAAAAAGACAAGCTTTTTGCAGTAAGGAGATACAACAAAATACACTACAAACAAAATGTGTAATACAACTTAAATATTCAAGTTGAGGTACATTTCAGTCTTAGAGGAAGAAGGAAACTGACCGACTCTTGAGTAGCTGCCTGGAGGTAAGAATTGTCCAGGGAAAACCTCCAAAGTAAATGTTATACTAACTTAGCTACTTCTTTCAAAAATAATCCAAAATAACTTAAACATACAAACACCTTTGTGAGAAATGAAGTTCTAACAACAAATAGTACGTTGGAAAAGACTTCTGTAAATTTGCCCTGGAGAACATGCTCCAAAAGCAAGAGCATTTCCTTGAAAGATGCCACTTTCCCCAGGCTGTCCTACAGCCAAAATCCCACTTAAATTCATCAGATGTTGGGGAAGAAAATTTCGTATAGAGTTGGGACAATGATTAAGTTCTGCCCAAACTAGTCCAATGCTTAAGGCAGCAAGTCAACTTCTCAAACCTTCCTTCAAAGTATAAATGGTTCTATACATCATTTTGGTTATTAAAGTGCTCGAAAGAAGTTCACTTTGTATTGTTGTTGGCTTTTTTTATTTTGCATATTATTAAGGCTTGCATTACATTGTATAGTGTAATAGTTAAGACAAAATGTCTTGGTTAATTTATTATAAAGAACTACTAAAATGCATGGACTAATGCTGAAATAAACCTAATCTCAATTTATCTGCACACTGGAAAAAAAAAAAAAAAAAGAAACCACAAAAAACAGAACAAAAAAAACCAGCTGGCTTTGCTCCTTTGCTGATGTTGAACAGCATTTTTCCAGCTCTGTAAGGACATAGCAAAGCTAACTAAAAGTTAGGAATGTTTAGAAAGATTTTCTAAAGTGAGCAAAACCCATTACAAACAACCTTATTAAAGGGGAAACATTTCAAGTCATACTCTTAAAGGGTGCTTTCCTGAGAAACGTGTTGAAGTTGGCCTCAAACCTTTCAGACTTGTTGGCTCCCATTACCCATCACTCCAGTTGTTCTGCTGAACACAAAAATGGCCATGGCATAGCACAAAGGTACATTTAACTGGTCTAACATACTGGGATCTTAAGAAATGTGGCAGTATCCTGTAAAAAATAATAATAAAGAGTATCTTAGAGCTTCTAGCTGGCACTGCATGCCTTGAGAAGGGTCACTTGCCAGACACTGAGCTATGCAGCTCATTTAGCAGCATGCCTGGGCTGATAAATAAGGCTCCCATGAGTCAAAGTTCTTAAAGTAACATTTCTATATGTAAGCAGGATTTTTTAATAAGGCACAGTTACACTAATCTTCCTAAAAACATAGCCCAAACTGTCTAATGCAACAATCAATTCCTAAACAAAGCTGAAAACAGGATTTTCATCTTGAAGGTACACCTAGAAAGAACTTCAAGAGACTGTACCAATAAATATTACTGTCAGAAAAGCATACATGAAGTTCTTCTAACAAATTTGCAATACAAAATAAAAACCAGAGGCAATACTTTGAGATTACCTCTCATTTAAATTTTTCCTTTTAGACTTTGAAGCAAGTATAAAAAACCTCATCTTAAAACCTCATCTTCCACATCAACGTCATTCTTCATTTGCTAACCCACATGGAATTCCCCTTTTTGAAAGTTGAGAGGTTACAGATTTATTTCACGATTATAGGGATTTTCCCAAAGACATGCATGTGCTTATCAGGGGACATGAAACCAAGGGTGGGAAGGTGGGTGGGCACTGAGCCAGCTCCTGCTGTTTAGCCCAATTTTGTGCCTTTGTATTATTTGGTCTCATAGTCAGCAAATCCAACCACAACGTTTAATTCTAACAGGAGAACCTTTGTTCTGTAAAGCTAACAAAGTGGTTAAAAATATAAAGATATGGATATAGATAATGCCAGTATAATTCTGTCATTATACAACTGACCTATGCCTGCACCTTTCTGTGATTGTTTGCGGGCAGCAGAGCTTAATGTGCAAATAACAGTAACCCATTCTTCTCAAATTAGCCCTTGGAATAAAGAATGCAAAGATGCTCCTCTGTCCTTAAGCTGACACTGTGCACTATTCATCCATCCCATTCTACATTCTTAGCCTTCTGTTAAAAGCATCTTTATTCCACTGTGTTCATACTGCATTTCCTGGGTTTACATTCCCACATTTCCCACTGCTCCCAAAACCTGACACACTGAAAAAAAAAAAAAAAACAAAACCAAAAAAAACACTGCCAACAAAACACTCAGTTTTAGTCAGGAATGAAATTGAGCTTCATCATCAGATGTCAGGCTGAGCGTGCAAGACCAGTGTAAGTCATTCATCTAAAAACTGGAAAGCAGGGCAGTCAAGACGAAGCAGTAGCAAATGGGTCACTGCAATTGCTTGTTCAATTCACCAGTGCTTGTCTGCAGCAATCTCAATTATCCACCACCAACTGCCACAGGAGATACAGGGAGATACTGTCTACCAGCTGGTTTGGTTTTGTATTTTAGGCCATACAAACCCAAGCTTTAAGAGTCAGACAAAAAAACAATTCTTAATCACTTCATTTCCAACACCTAAGAGCCACCAGCATTCGAAAATTGTAAAAATATTTTTTTTTCCTAGATTCAGGAAAACACCTGTACACAGGTGGCCTTAATTCCTCTCAAGTTCAGTAGCAACTGAAGCTATCTCCTAATCCACAGGAAAAGATTTCTGATCTTCTTAGACGCTATTTGGCAAAAGCAAACCTAAATGTATGCAAGCATGTTAGGTATAACACATCTGCACCTTGTTTTATGACTCATTTCAACTACTTCCAATGCAGCCTTGTAATTGATTTACATTTGTGAAGGAGGCCAGAAAGGATTCTTAGTTATTCATTAAATTTATTATCAGCTTTGAGAAAAAACAAACCCCTATGTTATTTGTTCCTTTTCTTTACTAGTGCTGCCTAATCTTGAGACTATTGGCCTTAAAACTAATAGAGAATACAACTGTGGAACTTAAAAGTGGGTTTGGGGCAGGGATGAAAAGTCAGTATCATCACACTGGCACATCATATTAAAAGGAAATAGGAAATTCAGACCTTAGTCCCAGCAGTCAGACTCCAAACAGCCAATACCTGACACTGCTCTGGTATTAGTCTATCTTCACATGAGGAAACATCACAGGACCAAAAAACCCCAGAAAACTGAAAAGGACCTGTTTCCTTCATTCAATGTGGAAACAGAAATATTCATTTGCTGACTGACACTTTTCCCACAAAGCCAGTTGCTGGCAGATAACCACCTGCATACCCTGAAATGGTTTCCACCTATCCATTCCCACAGCAATCTTACAGTCCTGGACAGCACTGCTGTGGTTTTTTTTCTTGTTCTTTTTACTTATGTTCACAAGTAATGAACCAGTGTAAACTTAGCCCAGCACTTTAGAATATTTCTAAGTAGCAGAGTAACATGGAGTAAAGTGTGAATTTTGGAGGGGTTTTTTTTGTTTTTAATGTTGTGATGAACTGGAGACTGACCCTGGCATCAGAGCAAAGCCATTGAGGTTCACACAGTCCAGCTCAAACTCCCCTGTCAAGAACGAACTGAACAAATCCAAGAGCTCCCACCAACACGCACAGGTCAAACAGCCACGGCAGAGCAACCATCAGCTCAGCCTCAAAAGGAGACACTTCTCTGTCTAGAGAGAAAAAGCTGCCTTTCCTGTGCACTTCATGTAATTTAGTGCTAAAGAGCAGACAGTTACTTCAGCATGGAGGGTTTAACAATATGTCCCTCCAGGAATCTTCTATGTTCAGTGCTCTGATAATGCTGAGAACCAGGTCCTACAACCTTTGTACATCAGGGTAAACCAATATCTCCAGTTCAGGCAGTTGAATTTCAGGACTATCCACACTCAGGAGAGCATGTACTGTTAGCCAAAGGCTCTTTAGCAGCTTATTTTTCTTCCCAAATAACACCAGTTGCAAAACATTCTTGACAGTGAAAGTTTCCTTTTTTTTTTTTTTTCCTTTTTAAACAAGCTTTGATCTTGTAGTCCTGACAGAAACAGGGAAATATTTAACAAAACTACTTTTACTTCAGTGACTAAAAGACGTAATACAACACCAAAGCTCAGTAAACATTTTGAATAACTTTGAACATCAGAGCACCTGTTTTAAACAGTTGTTGGTATTTGTCCCAGGGATGCTCATCATCTGAATTAATCTCTGCTCATTGCATAAACAACAGCAGAAGATTGTGTATGCATCTATTTTTGCTCAAGGCTATATGCAGCCTTTCTTGAAGTACTGACCACAGCAGGTAGAATAAGTTAAATTTTAGAGGATTGTAGTTTTAAACAATCCTCTGGAGACATTGTAACATTATTGAGAAGCTGGTATGACTGCACAATCTACCAGGTGATGCTCCATGAAGAAAGGAAACTCTTACTCCAGGACTATTAATGGTAACTCTGCCAAGCACCGCCTTTCCTCACATCAGGATTTAGTTGGTAACTTTTGATAAAAACCTTTAAGCATCCAATCTAAAGAACTTGGCTTAGATCATGCATAAAATACGGTGCTGGTGAGAGAAGTTTCTGTTGCAAAGAAAATTAAAGTAGAAATTTACTATTTTGATTAGGTGAGGTAAAAGAAACTCTTGAAGCTGCTATTCACCTGGAAAGCTGTAAGCACCTCATCACATCAGAATGGAGACAAACTAAACTGACACAACCTCAGATTAGTTATCACTCTGGCCTAATCCAATTAGGTGTGTTTCCTGATTTTACTCAATGTAAGACTTCTCCACCAGCTCCTACACAGGAAACAGCAATAATCTCCTGATAATCAGCACCACAAATAACAAGATTCCTGCTTAATAAAAGGTTTGGTGTGCATTTCTTTTAACATTAAATTTGGCAACACAGTTTAAAAAACTAATCAAACATTCTATCTGCTACCCAGTGATCACAACCCCGTGGATTTTACTACACCATTTCACAATTCAATTCCTTTCATCATACTGTGTTGACCAAGAAGCATAAGGGAAACTAAAAGTGAACCAATGCTCTCCTATGGACTGAAAGACAAATTCAAATGCACCTTTTTTGAGAATTAAAGATTTAAATATTACAATAAAACCTAGCATTTATTAAAGCTAAAAAAATAGTTTATATTGCGCACCATGAAAAACAAATTAAACTGTATCTTGTTAAATGCAACAAGAACAGCTCTTCTAAACTATTTATTAATTACATTTTCTTCATCTCCTTTCAGGATCCAAAAGATGGACTAACAGGTTCTGCTCTTTGATACTTTACTACAGAAGCAGAGGGAGTGGGGCAGCAGTGCTTTCTTTCTTTTGACTGGGATTTTAAATCACTTCACCAACCTTCTACAATTTTTTAGGGAACATACAAATTGATTTTAATATAAATAGCATGTGATTGACAAAGCAGCCATGGTTTTGTTCTTCAGCACTGAACCCAAGCCCTACATGTGCATCCTGTTTTTAAGTACTGTACATTGTCTTAATGTAAAAGTGTTAGAAAGTTCAACCTTCCCATGTGGGATTCAGGAAAGGGGGGAAGAGGAGGACAATCAAGTCATTTGGCACAGATGTCGCATTAAGACAATCAGATATTAGGATAAGAGACAACTGAACAAAAAGCAGCAACTTAAAACCACATGGACAATGAAAGAAGACAGTCTGATAAACATTCTCTTCAATTTGGTTCTGATTTTGAAACAAGCAGAACAAAATCAGCCCAACCTGCCTAAAATAAAACATTTACAAAAATACAATCTGTAGCAAGAAGACAGAAAATTCTTTTTGAGAAACATTGAGAGATCAGATGGAAATTTGTTAATCAAGTGGAAAAAAATACATACAAAAGACCGAATTAATCACTGATCAATACTTGATACTGGAATGAAAACAACCAATGCTACAATTACAGCCTCTGAAGAAAAATCTATAAAAATTCTTTTTAAGGGAATAAAATTGTATGTCAACATCTTTACTGGGCTGAAAGACAGAATTTAAAATTAGTTAGAATTTTAAATTATCTTTTAAGATATAGTTTATTCATGAGAAGAAATACTAAATTCCTTTAAATTAAGCAAAATAAGTTTCTTTTATAAAGACTAAAAAAATGGAGAATAGTTGAGACTGATTTTGCAAAGATGGGCTGATAATTGAAACTGAACAAAAGAATTTTATGATTTTATTTTTTTCATCCACTGTTCTCAGACAGTTTTATAATCATTTGTTATGTAAGGCTTGATTCCTAAACGTGTATGTGATAGCAAGATCCTTGTTTCAGGACCTTGAAAAAACACAGTCAGAATCTGCAGCCATCATGGCAACCCCTGCCAGCTCACCATCCTTTCTAAAATCTGACAGCTTTCTGCAAGTGAATTCCCACCTTCCTCAAGGCAACTTTCAAAAGACACAGATAAATTAATGACTGCGAAGTATCAGTGGTACTTCAGAGGCACAATTTAAAAGGAAAAGAGTCTGAGACTTCCAACATTTTAATGATTCCTTTCTGCTGCCAGGTGGAACGTCTGGTGGATTCAGAAGAGCAACAGCTTCCCACGGAACTTAGCACAGATGACTAAATGCTTTTGATGGCACAGTGAACCTCTATTTTAAGACATCACTTTTAACTTTGCATTACAGTTCACTAGCATATGACTGGAGGCCAAACGCCAGGAATTTGCATTAAGCATTAAAGCATACACAGTCTCCTGGAGCAACTGAGGAACTGCTGCAGCAGGAATGCTATAACATGACATTTTACCTCAAGAGGCATACTTCTATTTCTGCTGCAGAATATTTCACTTAATTGTGAGCCACTTGGATTGAGGACTAGCAAATGATCAGTCTTGTGAAGTTCACACTGTTACCTGGAGAATTCATCAGCAGAAAGACTAAGGTTTCGCCTCATACCTGTTACAAACACCGTCATCTGTTAATAGAATTAACTTTCTATTGAAGCTTACACTTCACAGAGACCAACTTCTTTACTGGGCACCTAAAATACTGTAATCATAGAATCACAAAATTGTTAACAGTGGAAAAGACTTCAAAGAGCATTGAGTCCAACCATTAACCCAGCACCACAGTGTTCACCACTAAACCATACCCCCAAGTGCCACATTCACACACCCTTTGAACTATTCCAAGGGTGGTGATGCCACCATTTCCGTGGGCACCCAACTCCAATTGCTTTTGGTTTCTAAAAATCAAACCAATGACAGCCATTCTAACTGTAGTCTCAAGGTACACTAAAACGCGGGATTAACAAACATGGCCAAATAAAGAGTTGGGAAATGTCAAACCTCAGTTTAAGGTGGGAAGCAGAGGCTAGATCTTGTATAAACCACTGAAGGGACACTAACGGAAAACTACAAACCTGTCCAGTCACACTTTTATTGAAGAAGCCCAACCTTCTCAGAGCAAGTTGGGCATGTGTTGGCATCACCTGCTGGGACAGGTTTCTTAAAGGATTTAAGTGAAGGAACCCCTTGTTTCTGGGCCTATGTAGAACTTAACCATGTACTAAATGCCTGTCAACACAGAAACAGCACCTCCAAGCAGATGTGCAAGCCCTTTTTCAGAGCTTGAGAAGGTTTATATAAAACAATATGACCACCTCAACATCAAATGAAACAGAGCATCTGAAGGACGACCATTAACTAGGCTTGGTTTAGACACAGCACTATTCCTCCCTTGCATCTTATTTACATCACTCATATGTGTTCTAGTGGCACTTAATAATTTATTATGCATACAGCATATCAAAATTACTTCTTTACATAAGACCATATTATTTGTATTCAAGGAAACAAGTCTTTTTTAAAGTCCTGGAAAACAAGCCCAGAATCTGGTTTGCTCACCAAGCAGACGTGCTATGGAAGGGTAATTTCTCCCTACACCTTTCTCCCCCCGCTCTTTGCTTGACTTAGGCAGAGCAATGTCAAAAGGCATTTGGACTCCACAACTAACCAATCCCTGGATTCTTGCAAAGCCAATTATCTAAATTAGTAACAACTCCTGTCACTATTTCTGAAACTGGCACGTATCCCCAAGATAGACATTAAATAGGCATTTCATGCAAGCCAAGTTTGTCTATGCAATGCCAGAGCCAAGAACTGAAAATGTTCATCACTCTTTTCTCTTGGCCTATTACAATTTAAGCTTTTTAAAGCTCTTTCTTTCAGGACATGTTCTCTGAGGTCATACTTTAAGAACCACTTATGCAACAGCAAAAGGAGCTCATGGTTTCTGTGGACAGAAGGGAGAGGCCCAGGGATGGCCATCAGTTGTAGCAAGGAAGCAGAGCCAGCAGCTCAGGATTTTCTAGAAGCCAAGGGCTCACTGTTTCCACTCACCATGCTGCCTCTTGCCAGAGCCTTCTCACTGTTGCTTGATCCCTTTTGGATGCCACATACTTTGGCATCTCCTGGCAGAAACCTCAGCTCTACTACCAGATGTCAACACTTCTTCCTTCCAGCCCACTATCACAGGCATTGGATAACAGTTTGGAGGCCAAAAGAGAAAGATGTCTAAGTTGCAGGAGATTTCATGAAACCCCAAACATGTCAGGCAACACCAGCAGTTTCCTGGTAAGCCGTAGCCAAGGCTACTGCCAAATTCAGTCAGAGCTTTGGCTCACCTGGGTTACCTCTAAATGAAGACAGTGGCAGGCAAGTCTCGAACAACAGGTTTATTGCAGTCTGCAAGCTCAAACTGCAACCAGTGCAATATGTCCTACTCAAGATGGAGATTTTCAATGGTGAAACAATGGCTAACGCAAATTACAGCTGAATAATCCTCTAAATCTAGAAAAAGCCAGAGGATGAAGGTTTGCCCATCATTTTAGCAAATGAAGCCACATCCAGTAAATCACACTGCAGCTGATCATGGAACATCTGGTGAGGCCACCAAAGTAACTGAAATCATTTACAAACTCTTCCCTTCCACTCAGCAAGGTTAACAATGCAGACTTACTAGGATTAAAAGGAGATACAGAAATACCTTGTCGCCAATATCCATTTACCTTGTCCTGAGGGCCTGCCAGGCTGCATCAATGTCTGCGTACAGGTTTTTCTCCGAGGGCTTGCCGGTGCTCACCCCGTAGCCGGAGTAGTCATAGGAGAAGACGTTGCAGTTGATGCGGGAGCCAAGGCCAATGTAGAAGCTGCACATCTGGCCCAGGTCCACAGCATTGCCGTGCGAGAAGAGCAGCGTGTACCGGCCAGTGGGGGCACAGCGAACGAACATGCAGCCCAGCCTGTTATCTCGGGCCGTGCGGGAGAAGAACACTTCCACGGCATCCAGTTCCCGCTGGGAATACTGCCAGTCGGCCCGCTCGCTGAGGTGCAGGCTGCAGGTGCCCGATCCCGTGGGGGTGCCCGCCCCGGCCGCCGCCCCGGGCTCCTGCTGCTGCTCGGGCTGCAGCACGGTGTACGTGGGCTCCGGGGGCAGGAAGGCCAGCTTGGCGGCGATGCGGCTGGGGCAGGGCGGGCAGCAGAACAGCCAGCACAGCTCGCCCAGAGAGAAACCGTTCATTCTGGGGCCTTGTTCTGGCATCAGAGACGCCGGAGAAAAGCTAAACCTCTCCTGGAAAGAAGTCACACAGAACCGACCTAGAGCCCTCCTCCGACGCGACCTGCTGCCTTCCTGCGAGGCCACCGGCTGCCCTCCCAGAACGCAAACAATGGCAACCTTGGAGGAACTACAGTTCAGCCACAGCAATGCAGCCCTTCAAAGCCTGGAAGCTGCTTATACAAACCAAACACACAACCCCACGTAATACAGATGGGCTACAACCACCCCTCAAAACCCCCCTCCCCACAACTAACGCTACTCCAGCAAACGTAACTCTCCAAAACGCGACCCTAGACTCCCCTCGCAGCACATGAGCCGCACGTACACATTTACAAAATGAATTCCCCGATGGCACGGCTCAGTGCGGCGCTCCAGCCCCGGGGCCGGCCCCCCGCAGGGAACATGCAGGATCCAGGGAAGCCCCTTCCCGCACAGCCCGCACCGCGCGC